>NW_019059587.1:1272350-1308773 GCF_000696155.1 Zootermopsis nevadensis | reverse complement strand
AGGCAATGGCAAACCACTTCTGGATCATCTGCCAAGAACGTATATGAACAGGTCCCAGTCCGAGAAAAGGATGGAAGGATCCTGTTCATATCGACCTGTCGTCAGACAGAACACTAAATAAATAAATAAATAACTTTATTAAGCACTACGCCGTAGAGGAACTCCTCCACTCATTTTTGACCTCAGCATATGTAGAAGAGTTTTCATGGGGAGGGGGTGTCCGGTCCACCTCACCCCTGGTACCTATTAGACAGAAGGCTGGGCGGGTCGCGGAATAACTGAGAAAAATCTCTTACCCCTACCGGGAATCGAACTTCTGTTGTCCAGCACGCAGCGACCCACTCCACTGTTTCAGAGATATCGCCTGGAGAAATCCACGAATAAATTGTCAGGACAATCGGCCTCTGGGCCGAGGTACGGACTCTTAGCACAGTACAGCATAGTCATTTAACCACCTAGAGCGAGCTGGCTTATTTATACCAGAATGCACTGCGGTTATCAGATCGACATGGCGCACTAAGAGAGAAATGGACAAAGATACCAGAAGTACATTCATCGGTCTTCCGTTCAATCAGGGCGATGTTTACGTCAAATACGCATTAATAACTATTACATAAAACCCCGTAAAGGCTCTTTGTTTCCTTACTGTACTATCGCATGTTTTAACTTCCGAGAACAGCTGCAATCTATACCAATTTTTAAACACGAAGAACTGTTACTTCCTCTCCAGCCACAAAGGTTCATACACGTCTAGGCCATCCTCAATAAAAATAAATGTTAAGTCACTTCAATTAAATAAAAAGCATCTATATGACTGAGGGGAAAACCGCAATACGGCTTCCCGTTGAAGATTACTCTCCATTATCCTGATGGCACTATTTTTTTATATCTCAAAAGTCAACAACGTTCTTGTCCCTTGTTTAAGATCTGAGAAAGTGAGAAACATACACAACTATCCCCGAGTTTTCGGGAGGAATACTTTACTGGCATGGGGAAAGAAAGAAAGAAAGAAAGAAAGAAAGAAAGAAAGAGAGAAAAATTGTCTCGAGATAAATATCAGTCAGTATAGTGACTAGGCGAAGGGAGGTGGACCGGAATTCGATGTCCAGCACGATTTTCCTCTTCACCAAAACGCCCAGACCGGTTTCCGGGCCCACCCAGCCTCCAGGGTTCTCTCCTCTGAATAATGTGGCCGAGGGGGTGAAGCTAACAACTCGCACTTTCAATTAACAGCCCTGTCACTCCCGCTTATGTCAATTAACCACGAGTCTACTGTATTCTTGCAATCTCTTACAGGTGGGAGAAAAAAAATATGTGGTTTAAAGTCAACTCAAATGAAATGGATATTCACCACTTTCAGAAAGACAGACTTTTGAAATGCCACAAAAGACTTCTGTCACCCGGCAACAACATGTGTAGTAATCACGATATCTAGATGCGATTCCTAGTAACATGACAAGAACAACAGAGTGACAGAACTTGGGTTAATTTATGAAATACAGTTTTAAAACACGACTGGTCTACTTCAAACAAATTTAAAACAATTTCAAAAATTCAACATGTATCTAGAACATGAGAAAAAAATTATTTGTATAAGAATGAGTTTCATATATTTTTATGTACAAAGTATCCAATAATAAATCAGATGATATAATACCCACAAGGCAATGTATAATTTATTCTTGTTTTTTTCTTATTCATCACCTTTCACACTCAGTTCACTGTCCATTCGCTACAGTATGTTGTGGTCCAATGTGGCCGTCTTCTTATTCTTCTATGGCTCTCTGGTCCGTATTCAGTCCATGGCCTCCTCAATTCTCCTCTTCCATTCAGTCCTGTTAGGTCCGTCTGTCCGAGGTTAAGGTTTCGAAACATCTTCCTTTTTACGGTGCAAGGTTGTTAGCCTTGCGACCAACCCCCAACCTGGAGGACCAGGGTACCTGTCTTAGTCTGACCTCTCCCCCTCGACCAATCTGGCTAGGGAGGCCCTACCAGTAGCTCTTGGGGTCACTGAGGTACTCGAGCCCCACCACCACGACAAGAAGCAGGTACCATTAAGTGGGGCCAATGTGGCCGTCATTGGATTCAATTATCTGTTATGTTTAAACTGTCAACATTTACTGATGAATGAGCGGAACATTCCTAAACCTGATTTCCTAGAATTATATAAAACTAATTATATGCATGGTTAAATTCAATGACCAATCATCTTCTACCTAAAAGATTTCAAATCCATAAAACTGTACAACGTTCCTGTAACAGGGGTTGGATTACGTTAATTAACTTCCACTACACAAATTCCTGACACTTTTCCTGACGACCACCATCAAATATGAGTAATTCATACACATTACATTTGAATCAGAGTTTTATATCACTTCAGGTGGAAACAGCCGGCTGCCCCTTGATATTTGCATGTATTGATAGACAACGGCAATAAATCTACAGTTGGGTTATGAATGTTGTTAACTCTACAACTGCACACAGGTTATAGATAGATAATAAATGAATACACCATAACTAGTGACAAACCCCACCACGACTTCTGTTTCACAAACCAAATCCTCAAGCACAGTCTTTCGTGAGAACTTTCTAACTGCTCAGCTGGCCAAAAAATTCCACACTTTTTGCAGAACTCAAAGGTCCACTACTGTATTCTGACTAATTTTGCCAGCTACCACAATCAAAAACAGATACCTTAAGATGTTAAAGCATTTTTAGTGCATCCACTGCAAGGTGCAATAGCCATATTATATCCACTAATATGAGAACAAAAAATGAGTTTGATTCATTAATTGCACGAAGGTATATAAGCGTAAGTGTAAACAGTTGGTGGGGGTGGATAGTCCTCTCCTGCTATCACATTAAGGTAATAAATAAATTTTACTTGGAATAAAATTAGTGTAGATAGGCCGTTAACATATTAAGATCAAGAATATTAGCAAGCAAAGATCAACCTGACTTAATTTTCAATTTGAACATACGTGTGACAGCAAGTTGGGTAGTGAACTTCCAAGATCATGTATGCGAATTCTCTAGCTCCACATTTAATAAATTAACATCATAGCCCACAATGTAATTAAAACACTTACCATAAGGAGGAATTTTTCTCTGACTGCAGGCTGGATTCTGCTGTTCCTTTTGATACTGGAATCACGGTGTCAGAATCAAGTCCTGTATTTTTTGTTTCTGCTGCTGTGTATTTTGATTTTACCTTTCCATTCCGACCTGTTCTCTCCGCGGCATCTGATTTATCACTGCACTGATTTTCGCGATGAGTCCCGCACCGTATACATCTAGTACGTTCCGTAGGATTTATTAGGGTGCACCGTTCACAGTGCCACTGCAGAACAGAAGCAATAGAGCCCATTCTCTTAGAATCATGGCTATTTTACCATGAAATTTCATTCGGTCTCCAAAGAATTCGAGCCAGCTGATCCACCATATTGATGCATTTTGTTGCCGAATTTGACATGTAAACAAATCTCTCATTGGTTGACGTTGACCAATCATAACGAGTTTACTGATCTGTCATCACACGCATAGAATAATCTTTGCAATACAGATTTATACTCGATTCCTTCCACTCTGCCATCTATCCAATTTAATATGTAACTAATACGAGTTGCAAATTAAATTTTACAACTCACATAAATTATGTCATCTACTAGCAACATATTCTGTTCTAAAATTACGAATAACGTGCATGAGTGTACAAACACTTACAATTACTGTATGCCAGTATCCTGGAGATTATTTTCTTCTCACATATTTTATCAGATATCGTGAGCATGCCGTGTTGCAGGAGACACCTATCGGCAACACTTCGAAATACATATTGTGTCAGCAGTGGGGGAGAAGGGAAGTGATGCAGACTGTTATGTTCTGAATTTAAGATATTCAATCATTTAAGTCATAAACTAGCTATGGCAACGTAGTTGTCGGGTGCTTTCGCGTGTGTGATGGGTTGAGTGACATATTTTCTACAAATTACAGTACTGTTTTCATAAATTTCATTGGATATGTCAAATACTAGCCTTGAGATTATTCACGAAGGCTGGCTGACGAAATCACCACCATCCAAGGCAATCTGGAGAGCGGTAAGAGTAGTTTCTACCATTTTCCGTATTTACAAAAGATAACTACGAACACAAGGTTCATGGGATACGAAACGAAGCCGTATGAAGTGATAAACATTCTTAACGAAATTTCTTAATGTTCGTCGAGTGTATATGGATTGTAAGGAAGCACAATTATGATTTTGCTTGTAAACTGCATGCTGGATTTAAGATTGACGCACGCGTGCTGTCAGTATAAATGTTTTGGTAAACTTCCTCATTAACATTGTGATGTAAATAATATTGCGCTGAATGTTATATAATCATTAAGGGTTGAAGGATGCAGTCACTCATTCCACAAAAATGTGTAAAAATTCGTGGTTGAAGTAAGTTATTTACTGAGAACTGCTGATGTAAACAACCAGATCTTTTTTTCATCTTATTACCGTTCAAGGTGATTATGATCAAACATGACATGTTTTGGATTTTCATTCAGATGGATACAGGTTTGTTATTGACATCTTTCAGCAAAATTTTAACGTAAGTCACATTGTTTTGGTATTGATTTTTATGTAGGTTTCATGTTTACACACAACAATAAGGTAATATCATTCTTTGTTAAAAAAATAATTATTTGTATAACTAGAAAGTTGTCATACATTAACCAACTTTTTTTATATATTTTTTTAACAAATTGAGCTATGTATTTGGGAAGTCCTGGTTCAAATATTGACCCAAAGACACTGTCCTGACTGGAGTTTTTCAAGTTTATTCTCAGTACCTGTGAATGAACACTGGGATAATGACTGTTTCCTTCCTCATTCTTAACAATATATTGTTCCCTATATAATCTGAGCATCATTGAGTAAACCAGAAATTAATAAAGAAGTCTAGCACTAGCATGAATGAAATGTGAAATCTGATTTATTTAAACAAGTGTTTTTATGCTTTTACCATTGCAAATATTGTTCTAGAAGTAATTACTAAAATAATCCTGATCAACTAGACACTTAAAAACATTTATTAAGCAATATGTCAGTGTTCCATAAACTTTTCTCACCCACAGTACACCATAATTTGACAAAGACATAGTAGATGGCACACCACATATCTGAAACCCTTTGGCGGCACATCATTGTGCTACATCACACCATCACGGAAAACTGCAATAAATGAACTAAAGACTTGAAGTCTGTAATAAGTCAAGGGAAGTGCCATTCATCGGTTACCATTGATGGAATTCGTTCTTCAAGCGTATTCTGACGTGCATGATACTTCGGCTTTCTGTGCGTGTTGGCGTTAGCACAGAAATGCAATACTGACAGATGTGGATATTTGATTTTGTAAATTATTAATCTGAAATGTGCTCACAAAAGCTGATATTTCTCTGGTGACTCGTTTGACACATTCATATCTGTGAGTGCCTTTTTGAAAATATTTCTCGGCCCGTAATTAGAATATATCTGTTATGAACGTAATATGAGAATGTGAAATAGAATTTCATCGTTCTAATGCATGAAGAAATTAGCAGTTTCACGTAACATTCTTTCCTGATGTAGTTTGATTAACCTTAATATTACTCTGAACGTACCACATTTCAGTGAAATTTCGAAGTGAATAATTGATAAAAATTGCACAAAACAATTTAGTGTTGAGGAATCTGACTTCCTTGAAAATACTTTTTATCTTATTTTCCTTCCTATGAGATAAAGACATTTCGCTTAAAGGGCAGTGACTTCTGCTAAAACTTGGAGATTAAGTTAGGATACAAATTGATTTTCTTAATTTTAAGGTTCAACATCACTAATACCAAACCCTGCAATTTGACATTACTGAGTTCGCATCCTTACAAGTTGCATTTCAGTCTCCCTAAGTGTCTCCTTTGTTAAGGCATTTTTTTGACAAAATTTCTTGTTCACTTCATGTTTCTTCCACGTGGGCTATAAGAATTACAGAGTTTCTTGTTATGTAATGCCCCAAGTTCCCACATAGTTCATGTTTCAAGTGTCTGAATATTTTATCTGTGAGTTTTCTTTAGTTTGATTAGCCGTTATCTGGGACGTAGGCAGTCTGGTAGGTATTCACGGACATTTCAGAGGAACTTAATGTCTACGTGAGAGTGTAATATCCCAGATAACAGCCATTTTCTTCCTTCAGTGCATCATGAAGCTGGGTTAAATTATTGTTTTGTTTGCAGATGGAGATTCTACCGTAAACTAGATCACCGATGATGCGTTATAGGTATAAAGTAAGAATGGGAGGAAGATAAAAGATTTATTTTGAAAGTGAACAAAATTTTACACTTTAATTTTGTGTTAGTTAAAATTTTTCTTTGACTGCAAATGAGTCCTAAGAAATTCAAGGCTTTGGGGGATATTTTCACTTGTACGTCAGTAGCTCGAGAATTGTGCTTAATCTGAAACAGGGTTAAGACAGTTTATTGACGCATTATAATTAAAATTTCAGATCAAATTTTAGCCATGTTAATATGCATTCATGTTACAAATATTAAAGTGTAAGCCTACACACACACACAGTCCATACACCGCTGTTGGTTAAAATTTATTCTATTGTTTTTAATCCAGTTAATAGTCCCACATGGTCCTCCGTGCATGTCTGCCTGTTCACGGCTTTCTAAGATCGCAGACTGAAATAAGATCTGAAAAATGTTATACATATAAATTATTAGTTAATATCCAGAAACATTGAAATACTTTATATAAGTGATGTGGCTTTAAATCATTGGACATTTAAGTTACACATTTCACATCTAAATGTCAAGAATAAATGGCGGAGAACAAAAATGTTTATTTTCATTGTGTTTCAGATAAAGTAAATAATTTAATGACACAAATGGAAGAACAACAAAGTTAAATTCTACTCGTCTGTTTAGAAAATGCAAAAAAAAAAAAAAAACATCACCGAAGTATAAAATTATCTGCAGGGGTGCCTCAGCAACTTAATCATAAGAAATTCATCTTCTAGACAGACAGACAACCACGAAGAACAAAACCATTGATTGGAGAGTTCATCGTCAAAATAACAAAAATAAAAATGTTGAATTTAATAAAGTATCTTCCCAACCTTGATAGACAAATGAAAATAAAGACTTTGACCTTCTCGATTGTAACACCACGTGGAATTGTAGACCGACACCAACATTCTGGAGGAACATACTGCCTCCATTTTCAGGATTGTATGTAAATAGGCACCACAAGCTTAATAAAGGTCATTCGGATTTCTTGGTTTGGGGTCATTTGCAGGAGTTGAAGCTAGCCGAAGGCATTTGTGACTTCCAAACCTGTGTACATGCTATCAGCTGTTAATGACAAAAACTAAATATCACGTGTCAGATTTATCTGTAGAAAACACGTGTCGAGGTATTTCAAACTTCTGCTACCAACTGTGATATCCCGTAATGTTTGACTTCGGTTTTTCGGGATACACTCACCTCGAAGATTGCAACTGTTTGCCGAAACACGGAAAATAATTGTACTAGGTATATTCACGAAAACCTGTAGTTTGATTTTTTAGCTATAAGTTTATTGATAATATACCTGGAACATTCTGTGTGTGTTACCACGGACACTGATATGGATGGATCGTAGATGTTAGAATCAGTCCAAAGTCTGCACGGACTGAATTCGACGCCTTGGCGTTGTTAGGGGGCGGGTAACAGTTCCATCCTCAGATTCACCATACTTCCGATGACCTTGACTGGTAAAGATAACACGAAGATTAATTTATTCTCTTGCTGTAGGTCGCACTATTTCTTGGCTTTTTACTCAATGAAAGCATTACTGTACAAAAAGTGGTTCCATTTTACGCGACTTGTAACATTACCATTTTACGTCACGTCGATTACTTACCCTGGTATCAGAACAGGGTATTTGGGCCTTGGAGCGATGAATTCACAAGGACATGGATAAATCTGCAGATAAGGTACATCTTAATTGTCCTCTCCACTTATCTTATTAGAATAATCAAATCAAGGTTTATTGTGTCGGCGGGGTATGTACCAATCGGAGACATGACAAATGCCTACGAAATTTTGATTTGGAAGTCTGAAGGGAAGAGACTACTGGGGGGAGGGGGGGGTTGCTGCTAACTGGTCGACTATCAGCTGATTAAGAACAACTGTTTCACTGAGCGAGTTCATCTCGAAAAATCGTCCCTGTCATCGCGTCTTTGAGACGTATGGAGGGAATTAAGACAGAGCTACACTCATTCTTAAATGGGGCACATCACTGCGAAGGGAGGTACAGCTTTTGGTGTATGAGTGTACTGTTACCAGGGAGCAGAGTGGTATCTGTCAGTGAGTCATCATGATACAGTGGGCTGATGAATCGTACTTGTTTTTTTTTTTCATGATGCTAGAAACATGCGTGTTCAGCAAAGACTGCACATGTAACAGGCGCCTCTGGACTTAGAAAAAAAAATGGCGTCTCATATTTGACGGGTAAGAAGTTGCAAGGCTGCTTCTGCATCTCCAAATTATTCACTTATGTTAACGATCCCGGTTGATTTTGAAATTCGTTCTTGTGATGCACTGTTTTATACGTCACGTTGACACCGAGTCTTAGATTCAATAAATAGGCCAGAGCTTCTAAAGGTTAAACTCAAAATACAAGTCGAATTTCGCAATGACGTTTATATTTTGTCATATTTTCTTTTCTTTTTTTTGTAAATTGATGCAATTGTGGAAAACCCGGGAAGAAAATTTCACCAAATTCTGTCGAGAAGTTTCGAAGACGAAGGAGGAGGCTGCTGGATAGACGATGATGTTGAAGAGCCACGTACTTGGATCAGTGAAAGGTCATGGACTTGCTTGATGGGTTGAAACTTTCTCCCAGACAGTAGACAGGGAATCCACATATTTTCGTGATGTTTAATTTGAAGCCTTTCCAGTTGCCTGACTCTTAAACTGGTTGTATAAAAATGACAGCTGTTCGATTATAGTCCGCATTTCCGAACAGAAATGCTCCCAAAGCAGAACGTAAATAGATCTTAGCGTCGGAATAAAAGAAGTCCACCCACTAATAAAGATAATAATGAAGATAGCTCAGGGTCGTGTCCATTGGGACTGTGGTTAATGCTACCACTGTAAAGTAATGTTTGAGGTAATTAGGCTCAAGTGTATGAACAAAAACTAGGACATATCACTTCCCTTTATCGGCGAAACTATACCAGTTGGCCTTTAAACTCAATTTTAATATTATCCCCAATTTTTTTTCTAGACCTTTATAGTGGTTTCATACATTCGTGTTTTTCGACAACAAATTTGCATGCAATTTTGATATCCCACCGTTCTTAACCTCAATTTGATGACTAGTAATATTTGGTGAGGAGTAAGAATCTAACGCCTAAATAGTACCAGACTAGACAGATATGCTCTGGTGTTAGAAATTGGAGATTCAGTACCTCTAACACTAACTATTTTTCAATCTACGTACATTATTTTCGCTAAAACGCAGGACTAGATTTCGTCTGAGGGCCGAATGTCCGCTTTGTAAGCAACGAACGCGGAGGAATACAGAAAGTTCTTATGTTTACACTAACTGCTGTACAATGCTTGCTTTATACTATCAAAACAAGTAATGCTTTTCTTACTTTTATGATAGTACGGTGTTCTAAAACGAGGTAGAAATATTGGGCGACTATTCTGGGAGTCAGAATTGTTTACATAGAAATTAATTTCATATTTACGAATTTTTTTAAATTACGAGTAGTTTTCATCCAACGAATTACGTTCGGAAATCGAGGGTTGGGTGTTTTCTACCAGCAACACAATTCACTGTTCTGCGACTAACCTATAAAACTTGCTCAATGCAGGAGGCAGACATATTTTTGTCTTCGTCGTCCTGTTTTGATGGTTGTCGCGGTTTGAGCTAGAGACGGCGTGGAAGTCAGAAATAGGAGCTGAGTTTCCGTCCTCCTTCATTCCTGTCTATTTTTAAGTAAGATTTAAATAATGTTTGTGCTGTCAGACCTCCCCTATGAAGAATTAACGTGTTTTTTTAACGAATTTGTTTATACGAGCTTAAAAAATCGTCATTTTGTCATATACAACATCGAATCGTATTGATTTATGTGTGTATCAGATTACATCCCTAGCAATAGTGATGTTAAGAAGTGCCTCTCTTCTACGTACATGGCCATTTTAACGTTAAATATGCTGAAACCTTTTTGTGCTGAGTATAAATAATACACTTTATCAGGTTCATCCACGTTCGCGTACATTTTGCTTACCTAATTTCACAGATCCCTTGGTTTAGGTTAGAATCTCTTAAATGATCATAAATATAATTTTAAAAAAACATATATTTAAAATAATGTTGTGTGGAATTTAAATTACTCCTGTATCTTTGCGTATTTAAATTGCTAACTTACGTGCGAGTACTCTGAGGTCCAACGAGATGAATGACTGATCTAGTCAGTGAATAGAATGAATCTAGAGTGAATGCCATCGTTACTACTGACATCTGGCGGAAATGATTTTATAAAAAGTTCCAATATTGGATTGTAGGTGGCGCGGTACTTGAGCGATATGCCATATTCATTTGTTTTGAAGACGTTACCTTCCCATTTTTCAAATATGATCCTTTTTTATTGGGTGCGATACCAGCTGCTTTAACAATAATTAATTCTGGATTTTTCCCTGGGAGCGTATTTATGGGTTTTGTATGATTAGAATAACGGAAACTCGAGTGAATCATCCCAATCACTACGCGAACGTCGCATAGCGATTATTTAATTAAACATCAAGATCCAGTTAATATTTGTAATGGAAATGGATCGCGTTATCTTTGAGATAATATGAACGTGTTAACTGTGTTATCAGCATTCATTTACAGAGTCTCATTAGTGATGACTCATTCATCTGTCAGTTTAGAAAATGCTTCGTAAATCCGCGTAATTAAAACGTACTCATATATTTTGTATGTAAATACAAACAGGTTGTTAACAAAACATCGTCTTAATGAAATTCACTACCTAAGTCCACTGTTCACAGATTCGGAATGGGGTTCTCAAAATAATGGACCCAGTGCTGATGTGTGAAAACAATGAACAAACTTTCTGGAAGAGGAGTGATTTATATGGAAAAAAAATCATTTTAAAACACAGTCCATAATTCTAAAATGCAACGTAACATTCTGCTTAAAATACAGGTTAAAAAAGCCGTTACCAATTTTAAAAGTGGCTTTCAGATAATTTCGATATTTTCTAATCTCGTCATTTGACACAAATATAAAAAAAATATATGTTGTAGCTAAGTGAAATTATTTGAAAATATACTGTTTAAAAACGTAAGAAACGAGTTTTGAAGAAAAAAAATTATTTTGTAATTCAACGCTGTTCTTGGAGTTGGGTCCAGTGCAATACAACCAAATTGTTTAGTTGTGATCGTAACAAATATAAGTAGGGTGAGATGTTATTTTATCACGAAAAACGTCTTTTCTTAAAAATATCAACGAGATTGTTAAAATATTACACTGTTCACAGATTCGGAATGGGGTTCTCAAAATAATGGACCCAGTGCTGATGTGTGAAAACAATGAACAAACTTTCTGGAAGAGGAGTGATTTATATGGAAAAAAAATCATTTTAAAACACAGTCCATAATTCTAAAATGCAACGTAACATTCTGCTTAAAATACAGGTTAAAAAAGCCGTTACCAATTTTAAAAGTGGCTTTCAGATAATTTCGATATTTTCTAATCTCGTCATTTGACACAAATATAAAAAAAATATATGTTGTAGCTAAGTGAAATTATTTGAAAATATACTGTTTAAAAACGTAAGAAACGAGTTTTGAAGAAAAAAAATTATTTTGTAATTCAACGCTGTTCTTGGAGTTGGGTCCAGTGCAATACAACCAAATTGTTTAGTTGTGATCGTAACAAATATAAGTAGGGTGAGATGTTATTTTATCACGAAAAACGTCTTTTCTTAAAAATATCAACGAGATTGTTAAAATATTAAAAACTATCAGACATAACCTCAAAGTAACACCACTTTTTTTTTCATACACAAAAAAATAATCTGACTGGAAATAACAAAATTTACCTCATGGCAGTTCAGCCTCAGAAATGGATTCCTTCGGATTTGCAAAGACAGAGGTAAGATAAAACTGTGACTGGATCCGTCTGCCACAGACAAAACCTCATTGGTGCAATATCTGTTCGCAGCGGTGGCGAAGGAGGTGGTTTGTGCTGCGCCATTCTGGCGAGCTACCTGACCAATACTTTCTCGAGTACTACACGGACCATAACTGCAGAAAACTGAAAGGAAAAATTGACTTGGATCAGTGTGAACAGGTAAGATTATTTTTTGACATAAAATAAATCATCCCTTGTGTGATATAATAATTTGACGCTGAGTTACTTTATGTATTAATAATTTTTATTTAAATGTGACACATTACTATTTTGTTTTTTATTAAACTGTGACAATGAAAAAATTTATGTAATTTCATATTAGGGATGACATAATTGCCCGTTACTCTTACGTGTCTGGTAACGCAAGCGCTTATTCCGACATTCTTCAGGTTGACGCTGGTCTGAGATTTGAGAATCGCAAGCAGAAGTACCAGCATATGTTTGATGTGAAGACACCAAAGCGAGTGTACTACTTGGCGGCCGAGTCTGAGGAGGACATGAACAAATGGGTTGAATACGTTTGTCACGTATGCGGACTCATGGCCTACAAAGACGAAGACGGTATGCAAGTTGATAATCCAGAAGCATTTTTATTTCATTTTTGTGCATTTGTATATGTGTATTGTCTTAGCATAAGAGAAAGTACATATTTCTCATTATATAAAATATCATGTTTTTTACGGAAACTGAATATAATGTCAGGTAATCAGTTATATTGATACAGCATCTGTGACACTGTCTCTTCCACCACCGTCAGGGATTTTGTACGTTAAGCAACAAGTCATATCAAACCCTGATGATGGAAGCAGAGTCTCGTAAACGTTGGATTTCTGTTTTTGTATCAATCTGACTGATTATTCTCATATTACCGTAGAAATGCACTTTTTTCCTCCGAGGTGCTATAGCAGGGACAGATTTGATCTGGTGATAAAGAACCTGAGTAATGCTTGAATGACTTCAATTGCAGACTATGGCTATGCGCCTCCTGCCGAGGATGAGGAGACTCCTACAACAACGGAGTCACTAACAAGCGAGCAACAAGACCCAATGTTGGGTCTGGTGACAGAATCTCCACCTGTTTCCCCCACCAGCACAATTTCAGGCCCATACATCCCTATTAGCGAGTGCATTTCTGGAAAGTCCCTCTCAAGTCCAAATGGCTTAGAAGATTTTAATAATATACTTCGACAAGGAGGATATGGTATTACAGCAACTACACAATATGGCCTGACAAATAACAGAGAAGGACAGTCCACGTGTCAAAAACATGCTCTGTATTCAGAGAACAAAATTCAAGATTCAACAAAGTTAATATGTGTAGGGGAGACGGGTGCTTCGTTTCAAGTCAAAACGCCAATTCTGCCAATTAAAAGATCACCCAGACCATATGATGGTACTTCAAGTGCAGATAATGCAGAGTTTTATGATTCCCCTCGTAAGCTTCATCCTCCAAACCTGGAATTGCGGCAAATTAGTGAAACCCCCCCTTTACACAGTCCTACAACAGATGGCGAGAGTGTATTTACAGATGAAGAATGGTCTGTGCCATCACATCACCCACCTTGCGTCAACTGGGAGACGTTTCCAGATGGGGACAGTGTACGCCAGACGAGACCTTCGGATAGTTCGGCAGAAGTAGATGTAGGTGGCGGAGGAGATGTTGGTTCTTGGAGTGTTGTGAAACGTTTTGGCAAGCTTAGAGTAGTTGATAATGTGAGCAGCATTCCACACGACGGCTCCATCGGGGTGCATGGCAGACAGTTGAGCCTTCCAATAAATCTGCAGCATCAACCAGTTGCCCCTCCTCGTCCACCTAAACCCTTCCACCTGCTTCTAGAAGCTCCAAGCCACAGCTATCTCAACCTGGAAAATGTATCCCCACAACCAAGACATAACAGAAATGTGAGGAAACCAAGTGTTGCTTCTCTGTCGTCAGACACGTCAAAAAGGACAGGAATTCCGGGATCACCTAATGACTGTGTGAGTGCTTCAGATGGTAATGAAGAGCCACCATCTCCTCTGTCCCCATCTCAGTGCAGTGAAACTGTGGGCGTGAATGACGAGATGTACGATTTTCCAAGGTCACACCAGTATGCCAACAATCCTTCAAGTCCGTCAGCCGGGGACGGTGCAGAAGGTAAAATTCACACATCGGTCCGTCACTGTTACACCAACGCCGCGCCAAGCAAGGTCAATGGCGAAGTGTTCCGTTACGACTTCCATCACAGTGACTCCCCGCCGTCCGCTTCCCAGGAGGGCGCCACTACTCTTGAAGAACCGACATCACCCCACTCTGATGGCTCCAGCTCTCTGGCTTCTTCATCTACTGCTGCTGTCTACTCCAATTTACCGAGTCCCCTCACGGCCCAAGGCGGATCAGATGTCGGACATAGTGGTATTCCTACTCCGCCAGCTGTAAATCGTGGGCTTAAACCAGGCCGTAAACTATCTGACTCAACGTCTGTGGTCTCAAATGAGCCGTCTCCTGTGAGCCCGGCTACACATTTGATATCAGGTCATTTTCCACCGAGCGTAGATCGAAAACTGAAACCACAGCTTAAGCAGCCTGAACAAGGTATGTTTATATCTCGTATGTTTTTTACGCCGTCTCCTTTACAGGACGTTGGCGACATATTACGGACAGGAACCTTTACGCCGTCTCCCGGACTGGGACCTGTTCATATGTTTTTTAGGCAGGTGATAAAGAAGTGGTTTGCCGTTGCCTTCTTCTGTGTGTGAATGGAGTAATTGTTGGGATGCCACGGAGAAACTGGGGAAGCCCCGGAGGAAAACTCCATGTTGCCTAGACCACGGCCTTGCCCAACACAAGTTATAAATTCGGGCAACGCTTGGACACCAGGATTACAAGGCCAGCGTTATAACCTTGCGTGAAATACTTGTTAAATACATTTCACATAAACAAATTGGGTAACGACACTAAAAGAGGTGACTACAATATTGAAGCAATGTCATAAGGAAACTGTAAGATTTAAATGGCTCAGGAGAGGGTCCAGTGATGGTCATTTGTTATCATAATTTTTTTTTCTAGTTATATAAGTATGCCATTGCTTTGACATGTTATGTAGAACTCCTACCCCTGGCTGCTCCGCCAGGTGGCCGGTCAGGTTCAGAAACCTGTCGCAGCTTAAGAAAACCCAGAGCAGCCCCGAGTCCGACACCACCCTCGTCGACGCCGACAGCATTACGCAATGGGCAGCGGCAGCGCTCTGAACACAACTCTAGTTCAGATGATGATCACAGGAAGTCACCAGATGGCGAGCCTGTAAGAGTCACATTTTTATTGATTTTACCGATAATGTACTAGGTATTTTGAAAGCGAAAATGAAGTTACTGTTTCAATGAAGCCCTTACTGAAATACTTAAAAGAATATTAATGCATTAATTGATGACTCACTGAACCTCAGAATTACTGTTTTGTTAATTATAAGATTCGTGTATCGTGTCCCCTGAGGAAAGGAGGTTGGTCGCTTATGTGTGTCTAACCTCACATTTCTGCATTGAATTTACTGGATTTTACAAGTGCGCAGTATTTTTAAATTCACAAATTTAGCCAAACACATCAAGTTTCATGCACATAAACTGTAGTATGTAGTTAATGTGTTTTGCGCCCTCAGCAAAGATAAAGTGTACGGCCCCTTCTTTTGACGGAGAAGACCATTACCAGCATCGTGTATCTGGACATGCTCCAACAGTTCCTCATTCCTCAACTTGACGAAGATGACCAAGAAGGCTGCGTTCACTTCCAGCAAGACGGTGCACCCCCTCATTACCTCGGAGAAGCGCACGAGTACCTCAATGACCGTTTCCCAGGTCGGTGGATCGGTCGGGCCGCACCAATAGCACGGCCACCTCCTTCCCCGGATCTAACACCTGTAGATTTTTTATTGTTGGGATTTGTTAAAGATCGAGCGTACGTGCCACCCTTACCTGCAGATGTGGCCGAAGTGACACCGGAGATGCTACACCGCGCGTGGCAAGATATTGACTACAGATGGGACGTCTGCCACATAACAGATGGAAGTCACATTGAACCATAAAAATCCGATGGACATAAAACTTTAAGTGTTTGACTACATTTCTGTGTTGTGAAATTATATGTTTCTCCTATCAGTTCGCCAATATCTCGCCCTCGAGTTGTAAAGCTACTTTTGAAACATGTTGTACTTGCTAATTAATATAAATATGCCATAAGAAGTTGTATAGGTTGACCTGTTTAATACGTATCAGCCAGTTTACTTAAGGGGCTCACTGAATTCTTACCTTTATCGTTTTAAGATTCTGGCGAACGCAGCAGAGGTACCAAATTTTCTGATGTGTTTGTGTCTATTACAGATATATTATTTCCAACAAGACACCAATAAATTTATACCAGCAACAAGGTTTCAGGAATTGCAATACCTTGACTTGGATCTTGAATGGGACGCTGCAAGTGGTACGTCATCAGCGACGCAGATCCCAAAGTCGCCCGAGCGAGCACAACAGCCGACGAGCACCGTGTACAAAACCGTGGACTTCGTAAAGACAGAAGCTTTTAACAGGACGAGACAAGAGGTCGAAGAAGTTCGGAAACAGTGCACAGCCGCTGAACTATGACATCGCAGTACTTTTAGTTTTCTCACGTAATAAGCTGTTGGTCTCCAATCTCTTCTTGCAGTAGAAGACTGCAGTACTGTTAATGAAATGCGAATCAACTGGTACTTTGATGTTTCTTTTAGTAAGATACTAATTAATTATCATATTTAGATTTTGTTACTCGTTGCGGATTGCGGTCTTCTGGGTTGGAGAATGTATCACCTCCATCCACCCCAAAGATGGAGGTTACATTTTTCTCTGAAATATTAATAATCACTTACAGGACTACATGACATCACAAACTCGGGTCACAATCCGTGTTAAACGCCGTCAAAGCTTACTTATCGTTTCACCGTGTAATTAATCACTGAAATGTAATTTGTAATATGAACAATTTACAATGCTTATATGTATTTATTGCAACACGTAAGAAATGGGCGTATGGGCCATGACATCTAAATACATTCATCCCGATCGGCCATACACGGTATCAGTACGAGCGCGATCACCGAGGAGGAAAAGATTTAGAATTCTTTGCACAGTCCAGAATACAAGAGCTTTAGAATCCAGGGAATATATCCGATTCGTTGCGAGCGTGGCAAGCCAGTCATACCATCGAGTCCCTACGTCAAAGAACTGACGTCTGTATCGGTGTTTCTGAAACGTCCACGGGACCGACTCGCTGACAGAACTCCAAAACTACTGTCATAACGTTTGATGTGTGCTGTATTTTAATTTGCTGACAGCGGTCAAAGAAAAAAGATTCAAATGGTTGACGCAGTCTTACGAGAAATTAATCAGAAGGTAGAATAACTTCACAGTATTCTGAAATTGTGTAAAATCTTAGAAAATCTTCAACAAAACCTTAATTTTCTGACAATACAGGTCACGTAATTTTGTTAGGATAATGAAATCTGCAAGGGTACGATGGGCTGGTCATACGATTGGGATCGGATAAAGAACGTGAAATTTTGGTGGAGAAACCTCTTGAAATACAGCCACTTGGAATATGAAGAAGGAAGGATGGAACTGGCTCAAGATGATTTTCAGTGACGGACATCGCTGTTTGTAGTTTCTGTCAAAAAAAAAAATCTTAGGTACTTCAAGGGATGCGTTTTTAATCTACACGAGGACGTCATCACTTCTGCTGTTACGTGAGCTTTGTTGGAAATGTTTTTGAAACTATTTTAATTTACCCAGTGCCATTCAGTGCCATTGATTGCTATGTGGATGTTTAACATTTATGAATTTTACTGGTATTTGTTACTTGTTTATTATAACTCGTAGCAGTAGGTTCGTGACATGCAATTTTATGTACAATTATTATACATTTTGTACAGGATTCTTTATTATTATTATTATTATAATATTGCTGTTGCCTGTTGTAATCAGGCACGTAGGTAATGTTTATGATTTCAAAAATGCACATATCTTCCACGTTCATCTACCTTTATATATGCACCATTTTTGCTGGCGTAGCTCAGTCGGTATAGTGACTAGCTACGGACTGGGCGATAGAGTTTCGATCCCCCCATCTGGTGCCGAGGTCAAGAAAGAGAGGAGCTATACCTCCTGTCCCCCAAGTGCGTACATGGCTGTATAGTGGGACAGCAAAGAAAAAAAAAGAAGAAGAAGAGAGAGCACCATTATTAAAAGACGTTCTGATTTCCCATCAGTGTAACTACCCCATTTCTTATTCCTTGCAACAAACTTTAATTTAAATTAGGTACTTGCTAGGCGATGGTCTTCTGAGAATGTAGGGAGTGATGGTAAAACTCCAGGCATATTTATCTTGACACTAGATGGACATGGAGCTTTGTCTGCGGTGGAGGAATCTCCACTGAATTGGATGGTTGGTGGCTTCGGACCCTGTCTGAATGTGGTGATGAACATAAAAGTTTGCCCCTGCTGTGAATCAAACCTTGGTCATGATGGCTGTGGAGACTTCCGAGACCAACACTAGTAGGGTCTGAAATTTTTTATAAATTCTGCAGGAAACATGTCGTACACCTGGTGATTATGCAGAACTTTGAGGTTATGTATAACGAATTTTATATAATGCAAACTGTACCAGTAGAAATAATGGATCATTAATATTGTATAATTATTGCTGTACCGTTCGGTCAAATTAATATAGACTGAAGCATCTGGAGGAAAGCAGAAGTCATAAATTCTTCCCAAAGATCTTTTGTTGAATGTATATGGTACTTTGAAGAATGGAGCAATTGCAAAAAAAAAAAAATTGACAAGCTAATAGTTTCTCAGAAGACAGCAATCTTCAGACTCACTGCTGTGAAAACCTCAAATCCTACATAATAGTTTCTCAACTAATAAAAGAAATTACCTGTCCTTTATGGAACCCAAACGTTCATTTCTGTGTTCACAAGAGCACGCCAATAGTCCATATTCAGAACGAGATGAATCCAATCCACAGCCGATTTCCATAAGGTCCATTGTAATATCCTCCTCCTATCTTCCACGTATTTCTCATCTTCCCATTGTGTGCTACATTCCCTTTCCATCTCATTGATTTTATAATTCTTATATAATTTGTAAATACAAATTATGAAACTCACCATTCTGCAGTATTCCCCAGTCTCTTTACCAATATTCCTGTAGCTAAATTATAAAGTACAGGTAGCCCTCCATTTGCGCCGATTCAGAATAACGCCGATTTTGAAACCAGAAAGTGAAAAAAAATATATTTTACTATTATTTATAACGTTTTACAATGTTTCTCGTACTGCTTTTTATAATAAATCATAATTCTTACATCGCTGATTTTGAATAAAAATTATAAATACAGTCATCTTTGCAATTACGTATGTTTCGTTAACTCGAATTTGCTCCAATGAGATCGATGAATCGATAAAAGCAGTTTGTGAAATGCAAACTTTTGCATATGCGAATTTGCTCTTGTGCTACAGCGAAGTGTAGTGTTATGGCATCCATGAGGCCTTAATTGTGAAATTTTGGAAGAAAGAAGAAATCACGACAGTCCACACTACATGTCTTCTTTAAAAAACACGACGATCCTCAACCAGGGACTTCGTCAGAGAACTAACGCCGCTTCATCACGCCATCGCCGGTAAGTGTATAAAATATATTTTTTTAAATTTCCTTTATTTTATTTACGTTATTTCAGAGCTTTAAATGTAATGCCATTATATTACTCGTCAATGTTTGGGTGCTAGGAACGCATGTCATTGATTTACATTATAAAATCGTTCCAATTTACGCCGGTTCGTCCAGGAACACATCCCCGGCGTAAATCGAGAACTACCTGTACCAACATTATAAGATGGCAGTCATGTACGATGTTTGCTTTTAGATACCACACCCCACAGACATCTCCAAAATCGTCCTCTTCTCTTTATTATTATTTAATTGATTCTTCTTATTTTGCTGACTCATGACAAACAAGGGATGCTGAACACTGTATTACACTGTGACTAAACTGGCAGTCACTCATAGCAGGTAAAGGGAAGGGTATAACAAAAAACAAGTCTTTTGGTAATTCCAAAATGTTCATGTGAATTCTTGATTGTAACATTAAAAGGGTTGTAGTGGAGGTAATGAAGAGGATCCTGATGGGCTGGACATGTAGCACATATGGGGGAGGGACAGGCAAGGGATGCATTCAGAATTTTGGTGGGGAATCCTTCTGGAAAATAGCCACTGGGCAGACCAAGAAGGAGATGGGAGGATAATATCAAGATGGATCTTAGGGAAGTGGGCTGTGAGGATGGAAAATGGATGGAGTTGGCGGAGGATTGTGTCCAGTGGTGGGCTTTGGTGTTGTCGGTGTTGGACCCACGGTTTCTGCTACCAGGGAGTTAATGGAAGTAATGAATGGTCTCTCACGCGATTAGCTTTCATCGAAAGGATGTAAGAGGTTCAACTCCCTGAAATAAATGGTTGTTGGCTGGACTTTGACCACAGGGGTTAATGGATTTCATGTAATCAGTAACACAGTTGATAAAATGTTAATGATAAATGTGGTTATGGAAAGTCAGTTGCAGAGGATGGCAAAGGCAGGGTCTGAAGTGGTACAAGTACCACTGGTTGGGCAAAAGTGCCCTAATACTCTTGCGTACTGAAGGAAAAAGTACCTTACATGTAACTTTTGCTTCAGAAGTACAATGTCTATAATTCAGATTCATTACAAACATACAATCATGATCTTACGTATGCATTCAGAATAAATAGTTCATAACAACATTGAATATATGTATGAAATAGTATTAAGACGTTTCGATAATAATTTTTTTTGTATGGAAATTGAACAGTGAATAAATAACAGCTACAATGTGAAAAATCCTCAGTCAAAGAGAAAGACAGGTACCAGCACTTCCACGCCGACAGCTCCGTTAATAAATACAATTCTGACGAAGGCAATCCACTTTCATGCTATTGATTTGGTTTTTCTTGCAAACTATACAACACACACATACTTATTGCTGATTCAGTATTATTTGATAGAAGTTACATGTCAGCGAGCTCCAACATTACGAGCAGACTCGTAAATTCAAAGATTCATACACGAGAGGAAAATAATGTCATATTGAACCAGATGATTGTTATTTTACCACGTTTTCCAATTTATAATAAAGTATATCCACAGTAATAATTTAGACGATTTCAAAGAATATGAACGTAACATATGCGTAAGATACAAAAATAAGAGTTAGTACCACGTATAGAAAATGTAATTAACAATCTTAGGTTGTAACTAAAATATGCTACTATGGTAATTTAATTGTACAAAACCATACACCAACAACTCTAAATATGTCCATATCATTGATCGCTATATTGCTACCGAGAAGAAGAGATGCTTTATATCACACTTGACCCATATTGTGACCTCTTATAAGATAACGGGAAGGAAACCAACCAATAAGAAAGTCACGTCAGGTAAGTTGGTTTCTCGTGCTTGACAGATGACGAGATTTGATCCTGGGGCGAGAAATCCTGTCTGGAATTTTTATATATTCCTTCAATCTCTCCAGGCAAATGAAAATGCAGTATTTTACATATACGCCATCTCTCCTAACACTTTTAATTCCCATTCCGTTGAGATTGTGGAGAACTGCAAAGGATACATTTCTGGCCACAGGAATTTTTGTGAGAGATTATCATGTAACTAAGAACAAAAATGGCAATTGAATTTTATGATACTAAAAGAAAAATACAATCAACCATGAGATTATTGGAAAAGTCTTGCTGAAGTGACTTGAACCAAAAAAAACTTATTTTACTTATTCAACAAAGCCACTTGTTTGAAACCGATAAAATAACGAAGCAACTAGTATCAGAGGTTTTACTTGGGCGGGACAAAAAAGTTTAAAACATGTAATGTGAATGAATTAGAATATAAATATACTGAAGAAAAAAACATAGGAAAAATAAAATATGGCGAATAAGATGCAATGAATATTTAAACAAAACAGAAGAGTTTGGGAGAAATTTGGAGTAATGTGACTGAACAAAATATATTTGGAGATTAAAGCAAACTAAAACGAGATATAAATATTTGTGAAAAGAATAAGTCACAAGTCATGAACCTACCGACCAACATAACGTGGTTTTGCCAACTGCCTTCACCGAGGAATAATATGCTCTACATTTCTGCATGTAATAATGGATGTTATTGAGACTATGAACAAAAGTACGTAGGTCTATTATCGTAACACTTGCCTGTAAAGATAGAAAAACCATGAAATCCCTCAATCAAGATAAGTTCCAGATTTGATCATGGCACCCGATTTATTCTTCTGGAAGAGATGTTTTGTAAGGACGATGAGGAATTTATATGAATTCCAGTAAATACCTAAAAGGATAAAATGACAAAACATATATAATTACTAATTTATTGCTGTATTCAACTTATTAAGAGATGGAGATATTGACAAGATATATTAAAGACATCGCTAATGGAAATGAAAGCATATTTAAAAAAGGTCACAATTTTAACTGGTCCTGTCTTAGCTACAGGTTTGAAAATAGCAGCCAGTATAATTTGGCGAGGAAGTGTTCAGAATATATTCAGAATATATAGAAAGTTTTATACAGCAAATTATAATATTCACACTTCCATTTGTAAAGATTCAGCACTGCCAACTACGGCCCAAAGTTAAATGGAGCGACAGTTTAATTACTGTATTTCCGCTTGTTGAACAGGTATATTTAAACTTCGCTTAATATGGGACAATTTGTGGCAGTAAACAATTCCGTCTACTTTACCAATACATCTGATAAAAGTATACATAAATATGAGTAGAATATTATAATTGATAAATAATTTCACACCCACACCGCCATTATGTGAGCTTCACTTTCATTTATATCAATATACACTTGAAAATTCTAAAAAGTAATTAGAGATCCAGTTATACAGAATCTTTGTAATTCATACTGATGCGCATTCAGTTAACACCAACTCCGAACCACGTGCACAACGAATGGCTAAGGCGCTACACCGTGACTCGTACTCAAGTTTGCCAGAACTTGCTGACCAATTAAATATGTTCAATAACGTTGTTTTATTGGACTAAGTGCGTTGTTCAGTTTACCGAAATAAAGTCGCAAGACTGAAATTATCCCCTTCTAGTGGACCCAACAGGTTCTATCGCCTGAAGACGGGCAGAGCCGGCCCCTGAAATGTCGTCGCCTCATTTTAGTATTCGAACGATGGATTTAGTCCAAAAAACAACAATATAGAATGTAATTCGTCATTAAAACCCTTCGGAGTTACATTTAATTACAGTTCCCAGCACGCTACATTTTTTTTAAAAATATGAAACATACTGTTAATATCATATTGACATGACAAATTTTCAAGATGATAGATAATCTGATTAGGGAGACAACTTTATAACTGGACTTCCAAGTGCTTTTGTAATACTGTATTTATTACTGTTTACTACTTAAGAGAGTACAGAATATAATAATTTATAATCCTATCAGTCTATATGAGTACTGAGAAATGAGCAACTGCTAGTCACCTGTTTAATAAAAGACAATTGCTTTTGGGGAAGTCAGAAATGCATACATTTCAGTCAAAAAACCTGAGGGAAGAGAACATTTGAGAGACCTAGGCACAGATGGAAGGATAATAATAATAATAAAAAACTGATTTGAAAGAAATAGGGCATGAGGGTGTGAAATGGATTCAACAGGGTTGGCTGGTGGGATTTTGTGAACATGATAATGAACATTTATATTTATTAAAGGAAGGGAGTTTGATTATCTGAGCGCCAATCAACTTCAAAATAACTCTGTTCCACGGGGTTAATTCATTTGGTTGTATTATAAAGTATCGTGCACAGCAGTTTTTTTAAGACATATTCCCCCCCTGGTTCCACGGTTTCCTTCGCATATTCTCTTTGGTTTACCTTTTACCTATCTTCCTCCTCTCTACTGGCACCCAATTACGTACTTTGGCTGTGCACTTTCTCCCATCGTCAGCGAGTATCCGTCTCTTTTACGCACCAGAACTGATTAGATAAAAATTGTTAGCCAGCTAGTTAAGGTTTAAGCTTGCCGTGAGCACCAGGCTGGTTGCAGCTGATTAATGATGCATTTCATGCGATCAGTTTTGCCGTCGCAATGTGTGGAGTACCGATGAACCACGGCAGTAAGACTTTTTATTTTTTCAAAACATTATCGAGTCTAACATGGCTAATAAATGAACATGACTGCTCTGCCCCTGTAAAGGTAATTATGAATGATGAATTAGGACAGAAGTGGGAAGAAGCTGTAGAGGGCCTCTCACCCCAGAATTTGATTCAGAACTTGTGTATAACAATACAAATAAAAACGTGGCTTCATTAACTAACTCCATGGAGCAGAGTTCTTCCTGAAAAGCTAAGACTATATACAGCAGCCCATAGAGCAATTTGAAATTTTTTCATTATATGATATGGAGTAATATGGTTTCGATGTCATAAATTCCGTGTGTCGGATATTGAAACTCGATGGGTATTTACGATAATAATCATTTTACGAAATCCAAATATACAATGTAATAAAAAAGGAGGAAGAACAGGAAATGGAAATAAAACAGAGGTAAGGAAAGGAGAGAGAGAGAGAGATTAAAATAAAAAATAAATCATTCCACAACAGAATTACTACTAGTTGCGTCAAATAAAAATTCTCCTGCAAATGAAACACCGTATTAAAAATTTAATTTATAGTTGACATGCTGATACTCTATTCTCTTGCACCCAAATGTGGACAATTATCTTAAAATACCTGCTGTTAACCTCTCCAATTTTACGTAATACTATTTATTATTGTTACATACACCTTAATCATTCTGCGATTACTCTAACGAAACTTCTACCTATACTTTAATATAACATCATTTGCGTAGGCAAATTTAATGACTACCACCACAAGAAAATACCACCCATCACCATTTACGGTACAGTGTCTCTCAGATCTCTCTCAAAAAAATAAAAAATAAAAAAAAATGCTACAGTCCACTACAAGATATTTATCCACTTATATCATTCATCCATTCAACCTTTCATTATAAGATACTATCACAAGTGTCAGGGATCAGATTGAGCAGATGAGCACAGATGCTAATATATTCTATATATATCATATATACAGTTCACATAGTAGTAGGAAGTTTTTAAAAAAGTTTTCAAGGCAGTTAGATGGAGATTCATTTGAAAATAACTAATATCTGGTAAATTATAATATGACAACACTACATTACATTTATATAACATCTCGCAGTAGAGTTATTTTCTTATTTTTATGTAAGGATTCATGTAAATTTACATCTATAGTAATTACTTGTAATGATCATATACTTACAAGGCATTAAAAATGTGAGTACGTAATAACAAGCAATGATAAAAATAATAACTTCACATAAATTAAGTCGTTAACATATTGCAGATTAATTAAATCTTCCGTCAATTGCTTTTCTCGTGCTTCCGTCTCCACTTTAATCCCAACACTTCTTTCCACCTGACTGAGCCCGATACATTAGAACAGTGTAATTCAACCGGAGGTACGTGAAATTTTTTTAAAAAAATTATTTTATGATAAAAAGTGAATAATCAGGCCAGGTTTAGGGTTAGCCACAGGAGAACCGGACGTAAGGACATTCGACTTGGGAGCACCAATTTTTTCTCTCCCTCTCCTTTATGTAATTCTTATCTGGGCTGCAGAAACAAGCTCAATCATCTCATTAACAGGTCTGAACAACATTAATTAATAATTTATAAAATATTTAAACATATAATTTTGCTTTGCTAAAATACCTTTGTTCCTCTATTAATTTTTATATGATAGGCAATAATATATGTTATTTAATAGCTTGATTATCATTTTTCTCATTTAAAACTTATTATTTAATACATTATTTTGGATGTAATTTATTTAATTTATTTTAGATGTAGATTATATACTATGTATAACTTGAATTATACACCAACAAATTTGGGGGTACAAAGTTGAAGAGAAATTATATCTGGGGGTACGCGAACAAAAAAGGTCGAATACCACTGCATTAGAAAATCATTGTAACCTAACCTTTAAACTTGTTTACGCTACCGAGTGCATCCAGATCGAACAATCTGCAATAAGTTATCGACTATATACAGTATTGGCAATATGTGGTTTCAAAGAAACTACTCGGCACATGGGTCAAACCCATACCTAACTCAAATAGCGAGTAAAGACGTATACATTATGACGATCCCGAAAAAAACAGAAATAAGAAATAATCATAAATAAGTTCGTGGAAAAATTCTCCTACGTAATTCTCAAAGGAAGCGAGTGCAAGGCCATTAGTTTTTTTTGTTTAGAACAAGACAATCAATTCTAATAGTATCCAACTACTACATTCATATTCAAAGGTAAAAATAGATAGTATTTATACTCTTTCAAGTTTAAAAGCGTTTGGTGTCATTATACATGTGAACATGAACATTCTCTTTATGGCAAGAGAATAGGGAAATTTAATGGGGCACATAATTTTTGCTCCATAATATTGACTCTAGTGTGAAGGAATGTATACTTATTTTTGTCATCACCTTTTGACAAAAATATACAATCTACCGACTATTTTTCTACAATTAAGGCGGTAAAAATCCACCAACTTCATATTCAACAAAAACTAACACTATAATCGTGAAAGATTACTGAATCGTGTGTTTACTAGGCATTCTAGAATATAAATACATTATATATCACTTCAGTTGGAAAATTAACTTACACTTTTTTTGTAAATTGAATAATATATATGTGATTAAAAGATTTTATGAAATACTTTTACAATCCTAATAACAAGGACCTGGCAAGCAAAATGAAGTATGTACGTACAGTATCGGAGTAGACGTGAGTGAGACGAACTGGGTAAAACTGCGGATCTGTTTACTCAAGGGGACAAAGAGTTTTCTCATTTAATAAAAACAAGTTTTACAATCATTTTTCATGATTCTTAAAAGAAAAAATTAGATTACTTTGTTAATACTGTAATATACTTTAAATAGTAATGTAAGAAGAAATTATACGCACAAAACACAGCCACAATTCAAGATTAGAAAGTTGGGTTATGTTAAATCAGGTCTTTGCGAGTGACAAGAGACTCAGAAATTTTTACCGAGCCAAATGTAAGAAAATATTTTTAATAACATAAGATAAAATTAATTTCTGAAGAACATAATCTGTAATGGAAGTATTTCGCAAACCAAAACAATTAACTTTTATAGAAAACGCTGGAACAATTAGGTCGTATAAATAATTCAAGACAATGATTTAAGACGGAAATAAAACATGTCCGACTTTATTTAACTTAAATATAAAACGTATACGCAAGTTAAACTATGTGGCATGTATCGAAGCTTAAATATTTTTTTTAATAAATTAGAACATCTGAATCTGCAAATTGTATATGATTCAAGAACTAAGTCGGGCTGCGTACGACATCCAACAAGGTAAGTCAGTCCCCCGTCCCCCCTCTCTTGACACCTGAAGACAAGGGCCCACACAAGACACTGGCTACTGGTACAAAATTCCGTATGAAAACTTCAATTTCTCCGTAACACTTCTCACGTCCACAGAAAAATTAACTAAACTACTCCTTTCACCAGGGGATGTGCGGAGATGCTACGCAAAATGAAAAGTATACCACTCACGTTATTGCTATCGCAAAACCTACGTTTGTCAAGTAAATGTGTCACACAGACTAAACAAGGGTCGCTAATTTCAAGTGCGATTACGTTACAACACACGTATCTATCTCGGTATTCCAAACATTCTCCATTGATCAATAAAACTAATACTGTTAATTACTGTACAATAACAAGGTTTACTGATTTTTACCTCGGCTAACTACTGTGTGACTTACAGCAATAATTTACTTCTAGAGTGTAATTATATTTGTTAATGAATTACATGTAACCATTCACAAAATTCATACTTATTTAGCTTTCGCTTGACATCCTGAGCTACGAATGTAACAAGCCAAATATTTCTTTCGCTGCAGAAAAAAATGTTTTCGTTAATATATATGTAGCTTTTTTTAATGACGATAACTTTATTCTTAATTTAAATATACTAATGTAATATGAAATTTTATTTTTATTCGGCTGATAAATTAAATTCATTTTTCTATGACAGAATCTGCCGACAGTAATGAATAAGTTTCTAGCCGAGTGAATGCATTTCTAACCTCTTCATCACGGAATGAAGGTACAATGGAAGCAGGAACTGGTAAGACAATGCAAAGGGTGCCTAGGGTGACCGCGTGTTCCTCGCGGTGCTGCACAGTGCTGAAAACCCCTGACACACCGGTTTCATATTAACGTAATTCTACGGTACATTTCTAGTCTATTAAAAGATGAAAATGAGGTGTTCATTTCTTGGAGTCAAAAATAGTACGATCAATCACGAATATAATTTTCCTTTCAATGTTAAATGTGACATTTACTAAATTGTAGAACACAAAGAAAATTCTTCATTCAGGAATAGAGAAATACGCGACGAATGGCAGGATAATAATTTCACAGACAACGATAAAAGATACAGAAAAAGGTATCTTTCTCGTTTAACATATTTATAAATTTAATAACAATGAAAATAGAAGCAATCTATGATTTAGATTATGATGGGTTTCAATATTCTAAAAATATCTATATCATTCAATTATGGCCACCCTCGACACGGCGAATTCCCAGATACTGTTTATCTCACCGAAGTACCAGCACAGAATGTTTTACTAACCCCTACAACGCAGGATGTGAGAATGCAAATTAAGTTACGTAAACATTGCCAGTTAGCGGTCTTTGCGTTGCTCTGTTTCCGAGCACCTTTCCGTATCACAGGAAGCCATATCCCGGTATGAGTTTCCTT
The DNA here is from genome assembly GCF_000696155.1 of Zootermopsis nevadensis. The sequence goes on along the minus strand of NW_019059587.1, from coordinate 1,279,585 downwards.
TTAAGTCAGTCAGAACGAATTGATTAACATAAGAAGGATTCCGTCAACGTAATTCAAACGGTAAGAAACATTTAAATATACCTATGAGACCACACATATTATAACATTTCTTTCGAAATTACAAATTAAAATTACCAGTTCTGTAATTTACGAATATTTTGAAATTAATAAGTTAATTTTCTTTACCTTGTTCCCACAATTTTTTATGTTAAAGGAAAGAGGGGAATGGGGGATGAATTGGTCACATCTGCATTAAAATGTACTTACTTCATGTTATGTTTCAGACAAAAATATACTTTCTGACATTTTTTGGCCACAGTCGTGAACTTTCACTGAAACGTTACGAAACCTCTACATTCCGAATACGACTGTATTACAGCTGGAACATTTCGATGGCATATGAATGATAGAACAATCTAAGTACTGTAGCAATAATTCAGTAATATGCACAGCCTTACCCATATTTCATCACTCGCTCTCATAGCTCAATGTCGCTGCATTTCTACAGAGCAACCATGAACCATAAAAGCAGTCGAGCATTAAGCGACAAACTTACGCCCAACAACCGCAGTATCAAGAGACAGAATTCAGCGCTGAATATGTCGACATCTCAATTCATCTGTCTCTAATAACACATTATTGGTCCTTTATTTTATTTTTTTGTCAACAGTTCTTTCCTTTGTAAACGGGAAGAATAAATTGGTCCAATGTCGCTGACGAACAAGTTAAGCTCAGACAACAGTCTCTAAGTCTTCCGCCACCAACTGGAAGTGTTCCTGACCTGAAAGTCAGATTAAAACTATCAATGTAGAGTGTGAAGACTTCCTTTTATAAGTTTCAAAACATTAACATATCAAAGTAAAATTAAAAATGAGCTGGAATGAAATAGAGAATTTCATCCAACAAACGAATCTCATCAGCTGAAGACATACACGGAAAGGAATAGTGCAAGTGATACGATTTTATTAACATCGCTAAATTAACTTTTATTGTATGGGAACAGGGGATTTATCAGCTGGACTGCACGTGAGGTGTCAACAACATCTCCCTTTCTTTTTCAAGCTTCATAGTGGTCAGCCCAATGTACGTTGACATTCAGTTATGTTCTCCGAGTCCATAAATCCATAAATCTTTGTTGGCCAACCTTAATTTTTAATTGAAAAACAGCTTGTTAGATCATCACGTATCTCTGTATCCTGTCCTCATTTTTTTGAACAAAGACTGGTTTTCATGAATATGGCAGTCATATGGAATTTCACTTTCAATATTATAGTGATTAACTAATTACCCATTTCAGCTAGGAATATTAAACTGGTACAATGATAAAACTATAAACTTACCTACAAATTATGTATGAAATAACGTTTATATGTCAAGAGTTACGAACTTGGTGACAGACTGAATATTTGAGGTTAAACCTGACAAATTTAACATATGGAGAATCTTTACTTAAACAATAAATTCTTCCCAAAAAGGAAGATTACAAAAAAAAAAAATAATAATAATAATAATTTTGTATATAACAATTTCACTTGCAAGCAATTAAACTTACTGATGCCCCTAGAATCTGCTAACAAGCTGATGACATTAATTAATCACCTAAATTGCAATAATCTGTTGCTGGATTATAAATGTACATTACCTATATATAACATTAATAAGATGATTTATAGGACCTGAATTTTGAACAATATGTTAATATTATTTTAAAAAATTTGCACTATTATATAAATTTTAACCCTTGAACCGCAACTTACTCTCAAGATAGGCTGCCAATTCGTGGTCCTCAGCGCGTAGCGCAAGAAGGCGAGGTGTATCGCCCTGATAATCAGGAAGGGTAAGAGAGGCTCCGCCTGCCACTAACATGCAGCAAATGCTCCGCTGTTTGTGGGCTGCAGCCTTATGGAGTGCGGTCTGGCCCCTGAATAAACCCAAAAATTAATTTAAGAAGACTTCAATGCAAACACTTCAGACTACATAATTGAAGTTTTTACAAGACAAAAACATTGAAAATCCTATCCAAGGAAAACAGTTATGTGGCAAGTAACAACTATCCATTTACGATGTTCTTATGCAACAAAAAATATTCTGTTTATTATCAGAGACTTCAATGCTCTTGCAAGGATATAAGACGGAAGTGAAAACTATGGACTCGCTCGACAATCAAATTGCGATTCTTAAAGTATCTAAGGAGGGTAAGACCGAGGTAATCTAACATCTGGTTCTTGTACCATCTTGATTCACTGACTACTCCTTACTTTTCATTGTCTGCCATGTTGAGAATGGAAGCAGGGGCACAGGCAATTAGGTACTTGACAATATCTTTGTGTCCGCAGCGAGAACCGTAGTGAAGCGCCGTCTGGCCTGCCGCATCAATGGAAAGGAGCGAGAAACCCTGAGAATGCAGCTCCTTCAGCTAAAGACAATTAACATTATTTTATTCATAGTTTAAAACAGAAAACATAATATTATTTTATACCACTGTGGAGTTACTCTTGCTTCACATTCCTCGTTCCTGAATACCGAGTGCATGGAATAATGGAATAGGACCTCGGTTCTATTTTGTTGGTTTTCGGAAGCCCCGAGGTAATGATCGAAAGGGACAGACGGGGGCATTCGTATTACGACGTTAGAGGTGAAATTCTTGGATCGTCGTAAGATGGACAGAACAAAAGTTAGAGGTTCAAAGATGATCAGATACCGTTCTAACCAGGAACGGACTTCATCTTTACATAAATAAACAATTCCATAATTACTCCACAATGAGAATCACAATTCTAAATATAATTAAAAATATGTTATTAATTATGTTTGGTTTAGAAATCCATAAAAATTCTACAATAGGTATGATAAAGGAAATTCTTTTAATGCTAAATGAAAATGTCTTCTGTTCATGCATAGACCTCTAACATAAATTAAATATGATGATTCTGAAACATATAAACATTGATATATATTATCTTTATAATTCCACACTCACCATATTCAAATCACCTAACTTAGCAGCCTTGAGAATTCCATCTGTTGTCTTTTCCAAAAGATGGCTGAAATAAGAACATTTAATTTCTGCATACGTTAATATTAAATATCAAGATATATCATATGTAAAACTGAAACATTAACACCAACACAACAGTTAATCAATATAACGATTAATTAACAGAGCAAAACTGAATCTTAATCTTGTTTAAAAACTAATACAGTCTACGTTAAACGTATCTGAGTCTTGAGATACTCGTGGCAGTCTTCTGGGTTATGACAACGTTGTAAGTGGTTACCAATGTTTCAGAGGAAACTATCCCTCATTAGGATAGAAGCGAAAATGGTATTAAATTTCCCTCCAAATCACTGGCACCCACCTACAAAGAAAACATGGAGTCACTAGCTTCAAAATTACAATCAATCTGTTAATACATATATAACTTTTGGAGAGTTGATTAATATTAACAAGAAGCACACCTGACATGCTTACAAATAACGATTCTTTATCAAATATGCTTAAATTATTTCAATTTATTACGTCGTCAAATTAAAACTACCATGATTGGAGTTCAAGAGATGAGAGGTGAAACGGCTCAATCGGTACAGTAGCTACGCTACAGACTGGATGACCGCAATTTATTTCTTGGTAAGGCAGAACTTTTCTTTGTGATAACATTTGGATCATCTCTGTGCCCCACCCAGCCTTCTATCCAGCGGGTATCAGAGTTCTTCGGGTAACGAGACCAGGGCATGACGCTAACCACTCAGCCTGATCTAGTGCCAAGGTTATGAATATATGGATTTACACCTCCGTTACTCCATATATCTGCATGATGTGATTCTTAGTTAAGAACCAGTCCCATAGCCAAATGCTTTATGAAGGCAAAGCAGACACATGTATGTCATAGAATCAAAATGATATGTTCCCTCACTTTCAGATTAAAACACAGTAGCATCCCGATTATCCAACCTCAACAAGACCGAGGGACGAGAAATCTCAGATACTACGGAATACCAATGAAAAATAAATATCGACTCCACTGAATTGCAAATAAAATAGAATATGACATCAAATGAAAAAAATCTCACAGACTATAATAGTATGTAGCGTAAAATAAATTTTGTAAATGAAGGACTTCATTTTTTTCAAGAAATTGGTAATGGAGCTTCTGAACCTCCTTCATTTTCTTTGCAGTAACGTCATGCCAGCGTCTAAACACTAGTACATCTGTAGCAATCGAGCACATAAACTGTAGAAGGTGCGCTACATGCTGAGTTGACTGTAGACAAAATGGAGTGTTGGATAATTGGGACTCTGCCGTACTGTAAATTACCACAAAAATTCAGCATATGCAAAAAAGATATTACAAATAAAGCAACCAGGATTAGATTTCACACCAAACCACACGATTTTATGTATAAATGCACATCTTACTGGGGATACTGGGAACGACCGATTCTTCAAGTGCCTGAGCACTGCAGGTCCCAACTTTTCGCTGGCTCGATCTATAGACATTCGGTAGGACTCCTTGGACGAGGGATCGGCCCGTCGCAAGGCCTCTGCCTGTACACAGGACAGACATCCATGGCTTGAGTGGGATTCGAACCCACGGTCCCAGCGACCGAGCGGCACAAGCCCCACGCCTCGTATCAACTGAATACGAGGCTGCCAAATATGAACTGTATGTGTTAGCCGTGAGCCATAAAGATTATTAAGCGAACATTAAAATAATAAGCAGTTACCCGCAACATTATTTAAAGAGGTAATCGCTTGAATTCCTAATGAAATGTATCACGACTCAGCTCCTTAACATCTGATAAATCATGTATCAAGTTTGTACACTCACCAATAAGAAAAACAATCTAATCCGAATAACCTTTCGTAGGCGCTGGCATGCAAATGACAATAACACAAATTAATTTATTCCACCACAAACAATCATGCATTTCTTAACATGCGTTACGCACAGCAGGGCTGTAGTCTAGCCGGGATTATGTCCCGGCATTCTTCCGAGTGCTGGGACACCATCTCGTAATGTCTTTTAAAGAAGGTGGTGTCAAAAATAGGCATCACAGCCTAAGGGCAAGGGTAGTAGGGAACCTCCCTTAAAATATAAATGTAGAGAGTATGCCCGTCTAGAAACTAAGAAAAGTTTTATTGCATAAAAGTCAGACAGCGGATGAAACTATTGCTCTCGCATTAAGATTTCTCAACAAAAATAATTTATTTCTTTTTTGGGTTGTTTACCGTTTAAATCTGCACTTAAAAGTGATGAACCATCATTACGATTGATGCTCATTTCTTTCGATTTGGCGCTGCACGACAGAAGGCTACGCCTTCCGCCCGAAGCAACGGACAGAATTTCATACGTGCATATGCGACAAATGTTAGTACAAAAGCAATGCTAGTGCGTAAAACAGCGTAAGTGAAGCGACATTTTAAATCAACTGCAGCGTTTGTTATATGGCAGTGAACCACAGACATACATGAGGTAATATCATGCTTCCGTCATTTCCTCTTGCTAAATCATACTAAGAAATACTCCTGTCAGAGGTTCGACACTGAAAACAGAAACTAGGTAACATAAGAAGAAACAGTAAATGATAGGTAAGATTTGAGTTTTTCACAGTGGTGAGTATGAAGACAGAAATCTTCAATAAATGATAGGTAAGAAAAAAGAAGTGATTTGGTATAAAAGGAATTCAGGGATCATTTCAAATGCCATAAGCAATGGTTCAATTAAATTGTATAGTCTTATAATACACAATTTTTTGCATACAGACCCTGCCGTCGGTAAAATATTTAACAGACGGAAACTGAAGAATGAAGTTACTCAATCCTTTTACATATATAAATATCCCAAATATTTAAAACTGGTATTTACAAGCTGTTTTGTATTTGCTTCCACCTTGAAAACTTAAAACTACATGTATATGCATGAGACGTGTAGTAAATCTGCAATATTTCGATATCTGAAAGAATATATTTTTTTAAAAAACTGAACTCTCATATTTCAAACTTTGTCTTCACAGAACCAACAAGGCTATATAAATGGTACTAAATATTTTAGTCTATCCCCTGCACCTGATGATAAATAGTCTTATTTTTGGTTAATACCTAATTTTTGGCTGATTACTAATTTTTGGTTGATTCCTAATATTTGGCTGATTACTAATTTTTTTGTTGATTCCTAATTTTTGGCTGATTACTAATTTTTTGTTGATTCCTAATTTTTGGCTGTTACTAATTTTTGGTTGATTCCTAATTTTGGTTGATTCATTTTTTAATGATATGTATAGCCACAACCACGCAGCTCCATAATATCAATACTGCTGGTATCTTTTGTGCAAAAGCAAAATTTATTTTCTTGTAAGTAAACTAAAAAGGGCATCAAATCCTCAAAGATTTGTGCAGCTAATTAAGTGAATACAATGAACTCCAAATATCCGTGTACACTTCCATGAAATTTTCACACGATATAATACAAACACTTTCATGTCGCAACCTGACTAACGTAAAGATAAATGCTTTAATGATTTAAATTATGCAATCCGTAATGTGTTGTAAGACAGTAATAATAAACATCCCTTTCGCGAACAATACGACCACGGTCAATTCGTCTCCATTATAATATTTCTGAAATGGGACGGCAGTAAAAATTGTATTCATCTTCTGATTCCTTGTTTAGTTGCGAAACGTGATACAGAGACTGGCAAGTCACTGACTTTCTCTTACTACTTTCTTTCATTACCATCATAATCTAACTAATTATACACGAATAATGAAACTTAATTAAACATCGATAATTGGTTTTCTACATATACTGGGCACATTATACAATGGGTAAAATCAAATCTGTCCAATACCAAGAAGATGTAGGTGGAAGGTAAGTGACAAATGTCACGTGAAAAGTATGAAGCTACATGCGATATATAAAATTATAACGGAATGACGCGAATACGCCGCGCTACTGAAGAATAAGCCTTGCCTATTTAAACACTCATAAATAGCTGCTAAAGCATGTTCCAGAAAGGACTTCTCTCTTTAATTCTCGATTGTGCTGAATTTTTTTTTTTAAAAGAAAAACCACTTTTCCAGGTCTCATCAGTACCAATACGTCACCTAGCTCAGTGGTCCCGAACGCAGTGCCAAGTCTTCTTTGGGTGCCCGCGTTGTTACGGAAAGAGGTTATACTGAATAATGAAGGCCGTTCAACCACGAACATTATAAAATCAAAGCGCGGATCTCGACT
>NW_019059587.1:1209921-1255950 GCF_000696155.1 Zootermopsis nevadensis | reverse complement strand
CTGACAAGTGATACATCAACAGGAGTTTTCAACACCACCCAACTCAATGCGTAACAAACTAGGTTCAGTTTCTAGAATACGCCATTCAAGAGGATAGAAGCGAATAAGATTCAAAATATGATACGTTTTACCTCTCGATATATCATCGAAACTTTAAAATTTTGCGTTACTGGAATCTTCTCCCGTGCTTAAAATTGCCCGTAACTGACCAACTCTCTCTCTCTCTCTCGCTCAGAGCAGTATCATCCACGGGAAGCTGAGAGTAGCTCAGCTAAATCAAAATCCATCCCATAATTTTTTGGAAAATTAAAGTACAGTCTTCTTCCTTCAGTTAAATTTTAATATTATCCGCCCTACTGTTTCTAGATTTTATAAGCGGTCTCACCCTTCAGGTTACATCATCAGAATTTTAAGACTGAATTCACGGAGAAATATTTCAGAACAGCTTGAGTACTGAGATGTGATTGTCAACTTCTCAACAAGGATAAGATAAAAATTACGTGTTATGCCAATAATTTAATATGACAAGTCAAAAATGGTCTCATAACGAATGCACTCACTAAATATGGCTAAGATGAGTGGATGGTTCTCTTATTTTACATTCGGAAGGTCTTGGACTCGAATCTCGACCCGGCTACCGTGATCGAAGTTTGTTTGTTTGTTTGTGTGGTTTTTTTTTATACACATTCCTCATTCTCTCCAAGGAAACTCCAGGTCAGTACCTTAAATCGGGCCACGGCCACTTCCTTCCATATAATTTCCAATTAATTATTCATTGATCATTCTATAATTTAACTTGACACAATATGAACCACTAAAAAACATTTAACAAGACTGGAAAAGATTACGTGAATTCCAAAGGGGTTTTTCACACCACGTCACTGGGAGTGACGTCTTCGATGACCACGGATCAAAGAAACTGTAGACTTGGATCACTCTCACTGTAAAGGAATAACAAAGTCGCAAAATGGTGTCCGAGGTCACTGTCGTAAGAATGTGACCTGAAAATGATCTTCGATTTTCGTTGTTGCAAAGTCTTTCAACGATTACCCCGGGTCAGAAGGGTTGCCTAGACACGTACGATGTTTTTACGCTCCAGCCTAAAAAAAACACTTAACGAAATAAGAATAATGAATGTAAATGCCAAGATGACTCTTATGGGATGCTGCGTCTTGTCATCTGGTAGAAACTGACCGACGTTTCAGGACACTCATCGCCCTGATGATGGAAGCAGTAAGAACCTCCGAAACGCTGGTAAATTTGTAAGGCGCAACTTCACAGAAGGCAGCCATTTCCATGTTCGTCGCCGCGAGAACATCAGGCACGTACCTTGCCACACTGCTTGCATTTGCCCTTCTGTGAACGTCGGTGAACCCAGTGGTGGTGGATGCACGTCTGCTCGCGGTACTGGCGTACGCCGACGTCCCTGAAAGTGGCCTTGCAAGAGAACTTGGTCCTGTCCATCAAGATATTAATGCAGCTCGTGTGCGCAATGATCTTGCACGCCGAACACTTCATCCTGGGTCCATGTTTCTGAAACGGAATCGTGGATTCACAGACCAATATCAAACATAACTAAGTCACAACTCTTACTTTCACTGCAAGCAACTTATTCTCACAACATTTCATTTTATTGTGTTAATTAGTAAACCATCACAATATAACTAGAGATAAAAAAAATATTTTATTTATTTCCGACGTTTCGGCCCATCTCGGGCCGTCATCTGGAGAACTTACGTATTTTTACTTAAACTCTATGATATATTAATATCATGGGACATGGTTATCACTTCAAGACACAGTAGGAAGTATATAATAATTCATAATTCAACGTTCAGTAACTTTACATTTTGCCGACAGAGTACATTAACTACATGATCTTTGTAATGGTGAAGTGATGTGTTTTCTTCGCGGTACGGACTGGATCCTTAAATATAATTTAGCTGGAAAATCCAAGTCTCTGTGGACGTACGTACTGTTTGAGACAGTCCTCCTCATATTGCGTCTGATGAGTTCCAACTTTGAAAAAGATCTTTCGTCTCACTTAGTCACTTTATTTTTCAGAGAAAGAGAGAGAAGGGGTAATAAAACTTCATGTGCAGCTGAGAATGTCAGAGCCATGAAGGGAAAGTCGCTAATTTAAAACCAATAAAAGTACTGAATAACCTGGAAGTAACTTTTTTTTTTTAAGATGGTATCTTTGAGAATTTTATTACTTCAGATCTTAGCCTTACTATTTAGTCTCTCGCGTTCAGGAAAGGGCACAAATTGGGAGTGTTCGAGGAAAAAATACCTCAGCAAGTGCAGATTCTCCATTAAATATTATTAGGATGATTAGATCAAAGATGAGATGCGTGGAACATGTCGCGGGCACAATATAAATGATAAATACGTAGAAAATTTTACCTACGAAGACCTACAAGGAGGTAGAAGAATAATATTAAAATGAATCTTACAAAAAATATGTATAGGGTATGGACTAATTCTTTTGGTCAGTATAATTGCTGCTGTGAACCCGGTAATGAAGATTGTGGTTCCATAAATTTCGTCGACATTTCTTGAGTAGCTGAGCGACAATTAGCTTCTCAAGGGCGTTATTTCTACTCGTTTCATTCGCCTCTGCGAACAACGCATAACAATTAACAATACAACTGGTTAATTATTCTGTATTAACAGCAAAGCGTCTGTTTACAGCAGAATTCATCGGCTAACTACGGGGGGGAAAAAGTGGTAGAACACCTGCGATGAATTAGCGGGATGCTGGAGGGAAGGGGTGGGTGATTTCGCCAAGGTATTGATCCTTCGTGGTGGTGGTGGCTACGATGGTCTCAATGTCCTCCCTCCATCCCCTCACCCCAATCAAACAGATCGAAATGGAAACCGCCTCATTTAGAAAACATCGCAGAAATGGCCTACGCCAACTTCTTTTATTTCCAAAGTTTACTTGTGAAAGTCGGAAATTGGTAAAGTTTCTTCCCAATGTTTATCTTCGTGCAGGCCACAAGAGTAACAATTCAAAGCTGAAGGAAGCCCTTCTAAGCATTTGCGATCCAACACTTCAACAGCTGGCGAATTTCGTATCGCACGTAGAAAGAACAAACAATATTTCTGGAGAGTTACAGCGTTTTTGGGCATAAAACACACACCACAAACGGTGATATACAAAGGAAATGATAAATAATGATAACCGGAACATGCAGATAAGAATTTTCTATCCCACGAACGAAACCATTTTAACACACCTAATTTCTGGAAGTTTCCATAGAGCAGCTAGCATTGGTTTAAATACCCTGTTCCTACATAAGTTCATCACCTTTGTCAAAAAATCTCTGTTCTGGACCTCACTCTGTACTTAACCAATTCTTACGTACATCTGATTCAAAACGAGACACTAATTGTCGCAACACAGGATGACATTTCGTTATAAATAATCAGTAAATTTATGGAAGTAACTTAGTGTTCTGTCTGAGGAGAGGTCCATATGAACAGGATCCTTCCATCCTTTTCTCGGACTGGGACCTGTTCATATACGTTCTTGGCAGATGATCCAGAAGTGGTTTGCCATTGCCTTCTTCTGTGTGTGAATGGAGTAATTGTTGGGATGCCACGGAGAAACCGGGGAAGCCCCCGGAGGAAAACTCCGTGTTGCCTAGACCACGGCCTTGCCCAACACAAGCTATAAATTCGGGCACCGCCGGGAATCGAACCCGAGACCCCCCTGGATTACAAGGCCAGCGTTCTAACCGCTAGACCACCGTGGAATTTAATCAGTAAATTACCAGTCAACAATGATGGAAAATCTAAGGTAGTGATATTTTCGCGAAAAGCCCAAAATTCCTTTCAACAATTACTCTAGTAACGGTTACAACAATACACATCCATAAACATAGCTCAAAATCCCTCAAAAACAAATGAACGCCCATCGAAGCCGGAAAGAACACGCTCATTATACGGACAGGCCCAGATGATGTATTAAACCAAGTTTAGTACGAATTAATCAGAAGACCCGATGTAAAGGAAAAGAGTAATTGTGACGTCTAACATTTCCCAGGGAGGGAGTGAGCAAACGAAAAATAACAAAGCAGTCATTCATGTAAAAAAACACTCTTCCTTAATGAGCTCTACTTAATTAAAACGAAGATGTAGTCGTTTATCTTCGTCTGATCTTCATTACAGATTTACTCAGTCTTCTTCGAGTGGTAAGACACAAATTAAAGATGAATTAATTTAGTGACGTTACTTCAAATGTAAACGATATGACAAACCACAGTCGCCATTTACTTCTCATGTTAAGGAGGTCCTTTGTTGAGACACGGACGACCTCAGGAAGCCGTGTCCCAGAGATTACGTAACAATCAAATGGGTGTTAGCGTTCTAAGCGATAGACCACCGTGGCGGTGGGTGTTGCTACGACGAGCATAAATGACATAGCTAATGTAATTATACAGTCAGCTTCCTTAGCGTTAGTGTTTTGCAATACAAAGAATTTTATCATCACTATATTTAATATTTTTATTGTCCTCAGTGTAAATAACAGTGGAAATCAGCTCTCTCACCTCGGAAACAAGTCTAAAAAAAAATCTACAAGATTTACAGAACAAATATTCTCTGCGTTGAAGTGACTCACTGTGTCGTTGGTTAATCTTTCGGAGGGAGATGATAAATAAGTGAATAACCTGCCTTCAAAGTTCGCCATAAAACTACGTTTTTATGTGTGAAGATGTTTGTCTGATTTCTGGGTTCAACAGCCCCGCGTAGGCAGATACAGACGTTTCGGAAGAACATACTGTCTCTATCGAAGATTTAGACCAACGACGACAAACACCTGCTATGTTTCCAACGATAATCATATTTCTAAAGGCGAAAATCGAGCGACTTATTGCAAAAAAAAAAAAACACCGAGTTTTATAGGATTTCAATTTTATTTTATTTACATATGAATCGAAAACAAATTAAATACCTGTTATACGATTTAAACAACGCAGTAAACATTCATTATATTGGGTGTCCGGTGACTTTACATCAGTCAGAAATGTCGTATGAAAATATCGGCGAAACTTCTCATTCAGGTACTCTGTCACGTGTCTACTGAAACGAGAATTTGCCTCCGCTATGCTAGAAATATATTCGTATCCGGATTCCCTGAATATATTATTCAACCTCACTGACATCTGAGTCGGAAAAATACCAACCACCCCGTACTTAAGCAACGCGTAACATCAATATTATCAACGTCGTCATACACCGAACTTACCAGAACATTACACGGACACACACAGCAAATCAAACAGCTTAATACTTGAAGACGACCGTCTTCTGGGTTGTTGCGCTGTGTAGTCTGGTAGAAGTTCACCGACGTTTCAGAGGTCCATCATCAGGGCGATTGGTAAGTCATCGCCCTGATGACGGAGGCAGTATGACCTCTGAAACATCGGTGAACTTCTACCAGACTACACGGTGGTACAACCCAGAAGACAGCCATCTTCAGACTCACCGCCGTGAAAACCTAAAATCCTACAGCTTTTTTTTTTTATTTAGTGTTCTGTCTGACGACATGTCCATATGAACAGGATCCTTCCATCTTTTTCTCGGACTGGGACCTGTTCATATCCGTTCTTGGCAGATGATCCAGAAGTGGTTTGCCATTGCCTTCTTCTGTTTGTGAATGGAGTAATTGTTGGGATGCCACGGAGGAAAACTCCGTGTTGCCTAGACCACGGCCTTGCCCAACACAAGTTATAAATTCGGGCACCGCCGGGAATCGAACCCGAGACCCCCAGGATTACAAGGCCAGCGTTCTAATTTCTGCAGTAAATGTACTTCTCACTGTAACATTTATGCAAACGTTTGGATTTAAGGAAGAAAAACCCTGATAAGGTAAGTCAAGATCGTAATCCTAGAATCATAAAGAAATCTTAAGAGCCCGTATCATGTCTGAAGATGAGGAAATACATGAGAAACTCATTCGATATTACATTTTGGGCACGTTTCCCGGAACAGGGCACAGATCGGAACAGTACCGTGCTGTATGACGTCTCTAGCAGTGGCTAAGATAAGCTTAAGCAAACCCAAACTACACGGAACTCTTAAGAGCACTTTATATTACAATTTCCCATTATCTCTGTTCATTTCCGCACTTCACTTGTTTCTGTAGTCACGAGTGTTCTATATATGCACACACAGGCAATTAATAAAAGCACAGCACGGTGGAGGTCTACAATGTCGATGGGGGTTTAAGCCCCCCCCCCCACCACCACCACCACGGAGGTTGGTGGACGTGTCGTATTTATACCCAACCCCCATTTTCAAAGAAAAAAGTAGGTTTATGAGGTCACAACGTCATCTGTAGGCGTGTTTCCCCCCCCCCCCCTCCCACTTTAAAATGAAGAACTGATATATTTTCACAAAACTTCGTGGCGTTTTTCTTATACGTCTTCGATTCAAATCCATACACACTTTTCATATTATCTCATGCGTGACATATGTACCGTCCATCACATACCCTTCTTTGATTTCATCACGATAATAATTTTTTTTAAATAGTATACTTAATTAAGTTCCTCGTTAAGTAATTTCTCCATCCTCATGTTACTTATTCTCTCTTAGGTCATAACTTGTGTTGGGCAAGGCCGTGGTCTAGGCAACACGGAGTTTTCCTCCGTGGCATCCCAACAATTACTCCATTCACATACAGAAGAAGGCAATGGCAAACCACTTCTGGATCATCTGCCAAGAACGTATATGAACAGGTCCCAGTCCGAGAAAAGGATGGAAGGATCCTGTTCATATGGAACTGTCGTCAGACAGAACACTAAATAAATAAATAGGTCATAAAACCAAATAATCTCCTCAGCACCCTCTTTTTCAAACACCCTCAGTCTACGTTCTTACCTTATCGTGAAGAGACGAAGTTTCACACCCATACAAAACAACAGATAACATATCAGAATTTGAAAGGAAAACGTAATAAAATTCAGGGAATGTTCAGATATGAGATTCTCACGTCAACGTGTATCAAGACAGCAGTGTTCTCTCTAGAACGTCGGTAAACATCTAACACTAAACGGTGTTACATACCAGAATGCAGCCATCTTTAAAGAATGTTACCGCAGTGCAATTCTGCGAACACGAAACATAAAGAGTTTAAAGAACTATCGAATTTGTAATTTCTGAGTTTTATTACCAACATTACCTAAATAACAGCTGAAGCATGAAGAGGACGCGGCCATCCAAAGCGAGACGAAGACGCTCAGAGGATGTCGTCTAGCGGTTTGGTCATAAACCCCCCCGGAAGCACCAATTATTTCTGAGGCTACCTCATTCTGCTATGTAACATCGTAGTTTTGAACAAGTCCTGCTCTTATGTCGAAAATAAAGGACACATTTCGTACCGATGCTATAAGACCGAAACGTCGTTATACGTTTTATATTTACTAGACGATGGATAATATCCAAGGAAATCTTTATTACCCATCTCCGAAACGTCGTTTTACGTTTTATATTTTTTATTTTACTAGACGATGGATAATATCCAAGGAAATCTTTATTACCCATCTCCGAAACGTCGTTTTACGTTTTATATTTTTTATTTTACTAGACGATGGATAATATCCAAGGAAATCTTTATTACCCATCTCCGAAACGTCGTTTTACGTTTTATATTTTTTATTTTACTAGACGATGGATAATATCCAAGGAAATTTTTATTACCCATCTCCGAAACGTCGTTTTACGTTTTATATTTTTTATTTTACTAGACGATGGATAATATCCAAGGAAATTTTTATTCAATTCACTCTTCACCATCGTCAAGAAGTTTTAGATTTGCTATAAGATACGGCTTTCATTTAAATATACGATACATAATTTCCAACAAGACCATAAAACCATGCGCGAAAAGCCAAAACCTTCAGTGACATTCGTAAAAAAATGTTTAACACACTTTTACTACAAGTAGCGTATAACGATGACGCACAACAAAGGTTATATAACAATACGGGATCCGTGCATTCATACGTCACTGGTAGCCAATTTTAAGATTGGAGAAGACATCTGAACGCGATACAAACGAACAAACCTCCTATGACGTGGAATGACTCAGAATTTTTACTCTACAAATTTCGCCATCCTAACAAAATTTAGTTAAGTACAAATTCCGCGGTTTTCTCCAGACACCCGCTACTTCATTCCTCCAACACCCTCAGTCCGCGTTCTTCCTTAGCGTGAGAGACCAAGTTTCACACCCGTATAAAACAACAGGTAACTTTATGGTTTCATATATTGTAATCTTCACGTTCTTTTGACAACCATATTAAGTTTGGGGACACTAAAATTTCACAGAGGACATTCTCGATCATTATCATTTGTCTCTATTATATAACTACTCATTTCAACTGAAAGCGGCTACAGTGAATCATCCAACAACGATTAAACCATTTCACCCCATTAATTCTGATTATGTCGGGGCAGAAGCCTTGAGTATTCAAGCTAGAGTCTGCTGCTGCTGATGAGACTAAATATTATATAAGAATTCAGTCCGTACCGCGAAGTAAACACAACTCTTCACCATTACAAAAATCAACTGGTTAACGCTGACCATTCAGTGTTAGTATAGTTCGTGCTGTGGTAGAACCAGGATGTTAAGCACCGCTAAAACAAAAGCCCGCCACAAAGACACAATCCTAAACCAGTTCCAACCACCTACGATCCTCCGAACGTCATTACAATCCATCTTAATATTATCCTCACATCTCCTTTATTTGTCAGATACGTCACGGAACGTCTGGAGTGGGAGTGTTCGGAGGAGTGTTCAGGTAACTCCACGGAGAAAAATCCTCCGTGAGAATCTTTGAGGAACCTGAACGTTCATTACCGCGTTCATAAAAGCCAATGACTCCACCAGATCCCGGAACATTTTAATACAATCCACACACTCACAACGCATTTATTTAAGATCCATTTTAATATCATCCTATCACATAGGCGTCCTAAATGGCCAGGCTTCCAATAATATAGTATGAATGCTATATGTCCAGCCCATCGCATCCTCATTGATTTTATCGTACTTATTAATAGCTCCCCTCTCAAAGGTTAAAGTACTTCGCTCAGGATGGAGACCTACAGACTGAGTACGTACAACCCTCATGTCCTAGTTCTAGCCAGATTGCCTTGGTAAGCGGAGAGTGTTTGACATCGTGAGTTACAGCAATCAGTACTTACAGTACAATCATTTTCCCCTACATAGCAAAAATCTCCAGATGCAGAGGTTGGTACCCACAAATGCTCGCTGTTGTTCGCAGTCTCACTCCAGTCGGGTGTCGAACGGAGGATCCGCTGCTCCGAAACATCCGAACTCACTGCTTTCCTGTAACAAAGAACCACGTATTTGGTGTTCAGTAATTAATACATGCGCGCGGCCGACATAATAGAACTTTTGTGTCACACCGCAGAGAATTTCAAGACGCCAGATTTGCTCCAAGTACCTTATTTTCCCTCAATCATAACTTTCATAGCACCCGAGTCTTTCGCCATGCTATGCACCGGTAAACTAACAGCACTAATCAGAAAAGAAACAAATTACCTCATAATTCTCGTTCAAATATTTACTTACGGACGTGTACTGGGTATTTTCTAAGAAGTATACACAATTACAAATATTACCGCATAAGGTCAAAATTCCTGAACAGAATTACCATGTTTACAACACAAAACCATAAATCTTATCCCTTTAACAGCAAATGAACACCAACCAAAGAAAATACTGAGAGAAAATAAAAGGCCCCAAAACCCCTAACACATGACCACCACCTAACCTAACTTAACCCAACCTAACCTAATTTAACCCAACCCAACCTAACTTAATCTAATTTAACCTAACCTAACTCAACGCAACCTAACCTAACCGAACCTAACCTAACCGAACCTAACCTAACCCAACTTAACCTAACCTAACCTAACCTAACCTACCAAAATTTGCTTATTTTACAGACGGAGATTACACGGGCTCCAAACTCAGTTAATCTTTGTGCGTTTTAAAACTACAATCAGTAACTAACTCCACGGAGCACAGCCCTCGAGAAGCTGACAGTTGTTCAGTTAGTCAAGAAATTTTCTAATATTTTACTGAAACCGAAAGTTTCATTACCGTGTTCACAAGAACCCGCCAATGAACCATACCCTGAGCCAGCTGAATCCAGTCCACACCCTCAAATCCTACTTTCCTAGGATCCATCTTAATGTTATCTTTCCACCTGCTCAGCCTTCCAAAAGTTTTACTTTCGCATCCTTTCTTGTGTCCCTAAATTATTCCTTGAGCGTAAGAATCTACCAAACTTCAAAGAGCACAGTCCTTCCTATGAAGCTGACAGTTGTTCAACTACTCATGCAATTCTGTATTTCAGGAACATTAAAAGTCATTAAAATGATCCTGAGTCAACAATTATACAGAACGTGCGTCTTATTTATCATGAACTTCAGAGTTCCGAGAAGTGGACAGGATAATATTAGTTTACGAGCTGCATAGTAACAGGCATTTTCAGAATTATTCTTCTCCTAATTTAATAATGCAAATATCTCTCCATGAGAAGAACTTCTGAAAACTTTTACAACAAAATTTACATACCTAGTACAGAAGAGACGTTCTTCGTAAGGGATTAATTACACTTCTTTCAATTTCGGTTCTGACGAGATTAAGACTGCCATAAGCAATTTAAATATCGATTCGTACGAAGTTTCTTGCAGTTCAATACCTAAGCCAACTTCATCCACTCCTTTGTGTTCTTTTGCCCACTGACAGCCTTAAAAACAGTACGCTGTGACCGCGGAGGTCTTGTCATTATTTAATATAAACGACGTTTCGGCAATTGGCCATACTCCTGTTTTCAGGTGTCTGGTAAAACCGTCAACTGTCCGGATCAAACCCGGGATCTTTTGAATACTAGGCTAATACATTAAAATATACCTCAGGCAATCAACAATGACCAACCACTGCCTCAGAGATTTGGTAAATGTATTTCGTCTCTCTTTTTAAAGAACACCTTATAGCTCCATATTCCTTTGTCTTAAAACAGACGCCTACACGTTTCAGGGGGCCTGTTAGTATTCTGTTCACGTCGGTTAACAATTTATTGAAGCTGTTTATTCACCCAATTACAATAATAAATATTTAGGTAATTCTAAAAATGTTTAGTTTTTACTAATTAGTTTATAATTTCGTCTAATCTGGTTACGTCGTTCGAGCCAAGCGTTAAGATAGTTAAATCATAATATCCAACACACATGCCATAAAAGTACGCCATGTTTCAATCGCAGAGATATTTCATAGAATGACGATTTCACAATAATCCAATGCAAACAGTCCCAACGCTTATTCAATTACAGGATGTACACATTACGATAACTGGTCGTGTTGGTATGCCTGAATCACCAACATAAAAAAAATACACAATGACGAAAACACTGTTGCATATAATCACCACTTCAACTACACTCACATTTCAACACAGGGCTGGATATATATTTTTTGTCTTATATTTTAAAACAGAAAACGAGAATGAAACTCTACAATAATAACAACATCGCAGCGTCAATTATTATTTCTTTCACAATTTCGTAACAGAAATGAAACATACAAGCAACAATGTCTACATACTTAATATAAAGTATATAATTAATAATGAATGTGAACAATTATTACAAGAGGTAAAATCTGAAAGAAATTTATCATAACATAATGTAGTCTGATGATTTACCTCATACATTCTTCACTGGAAGTCCTCTTGAAATCATAAGCACAATCTGTGACACATTCTATACAGCCCGTGTCTAAAGTAACACAGATTCTTCAGTCTAATTGACTTTAGTTTCGTGTCAAAGCATCATGGAAGGATAATTCTGATAGTACAACGCAAGAGTCTTCAGAATACATCCGACTCAGCCACTCCGTTGAGGAAATCTAACCACACAAATACGTAATCAATACGAAAAAAAAAAAGAGTTGACAGTGGAACCGCGGTTCCTGAGAATCTGACGTAAATACGTCTCTGTAATGCAATGAAAAATTATCTACTCTACGACGCACTTCTACAACCGATTCACAGCTCAGCGGATTGTTGACGGCAGTAATGTAACACAACAATGTCGAGTAAACATATGACGTGTCTTAGGCAACATAACAATGCGCGCAAGCTGACCATTGTTGATATGGATCTTACACGTTTTCCTTTCACTTTTTTGCTGAATAACCCTTCAGTATAGACGTATTTACGTCAAAAACATATTACATAAGAGAAAGACGTTTAACTTGAACACTACAGACTAATCAAATGTTACTGCCTTTCGTAACACGCACATTAAAAGTACATGCACGATGTTTCAATCAACATATGTTCCCGGATGTTGTACCAAATCACGACAGCTTTTGTACTCCAACTTTGTCCGCAATGGACAAACACACTCGCGTTTCTGTGACAGTGTCACGGAGGCACAGGGTATCACAATTGCCGTTCGTGTGGTTGTCGCCGGCGGAACTCAACAGGAACCAGGAAAAGAAAAAAAAGAAAAAGAAAAGATACGCATGGAAACAGCATTGCCAACGTTGACGTTTGTTGCCAATTGCACACAAGGACAAGCTGTTTCTAATATTTTACTCCTGTGTCCGCGGCGGTGGTCAGAGAGAAAATTATATATTACGACAAAGGTCACAGAGCGCTGATGTCTGGCTAATGAACAGAATAGTCACTAGTTCCGTTTTACGTCACATGAACATACAGTAAGCAAAACATCATGCTGACCTGAGGCCATTGTTGTAAAACATAACAATAACCAGAAGACAGCCATCTTTATACTCACTGCTGAGAACCTCAAATGTCATTTAAGTATTCCAAAGTACCTTCCCTCGTTCTGACATAGTAGTATGCAGCCGGGCAATGGAAATGAGCTTCAATTATGTACCTGGACGATGTCCAAATGCGGGCTTCGTTGTTAACCTTCGGCGTGTATTACGAGAGTTAGTGTCTGATAAATAATTTATTAGTAATAATATTATGTTGGTATATTTATATAAGCCAAACCAGCTGGTGGCGTATTTTAAGGCTATCTGCACACGGGGCCCCAAGAGTCTTAGAATTTATAATAGAAATATTATTCTTATACCAATTGTTTATGAATTATATTTAGTATCCTATAATCGGTGGGCCTCAGACTTGGATATTCCACGGCACAACACAGGCTCAAATGGGGTACAATGTTAAAATGCATCTCAAATACAGTGTGACGACACTGGATTAATCTGGTTGCCGGGCTTTTGTCAACACGGTAATGAACCTTCTGGTTACTTAAAAGGCGGGGAATTCAGATACGACACAAGAATACAAACGCTCTAAAACTTACATTGAGACGCTCGTCTAAGAGTCCAGTCCACAACTTCAAAATCTGTTTCTCAAAGGTCAATTGTATTACCAACCTTTCAATCTATTCCAAGGTCTCCGCCATGGTTTTACACGTCCAGCCCATCTCATCGCCCCTCATTAAAGCAATGCACTTTGTGTGATTAACCCGTGTCTACCAGCATCAATAAATCAATATGTAAACTATGTAATATCATGTGTTCTGTACACAGATACGGTCACAATGTTATAAATTATTTTGTATTGATCGCTTAGAGTGTTTCATACATCAGGAACAAAAATAAATTCTCTCACATGTAAAACGAAAGAGTTTCTGCGAAATGCAAAGTGGAAATGACAGAGGCTGACAAATTTCACCCGCCTTTCATTAAAACCAACCACGGCCTTAATAATACGTCAATTTTTGTACTGAAAAAATAGTTTACATTCGCTTTCTTCTTTAAATTATAGACTTACTTTTATAGCACTGAAGGTCACGTTAATATGACTTAATAAGTAGTTAAAACAACATTCATGATTAAGTTATGAGGTATTATTCCACTGACATACAAGGCTTGAAAAATAACGCCAAGTCATTGCAGAACTTAAAATTCATCGTGAATCCCAAGGCTCGGAAGACAATACGCTGTTATTTTTATCAATCTGTATTGCCTCGTAGTTAAGGTAGATTATTATATTTTTCATTGTCGAGATGAAAGTTAAGTTAGATCTCCACATAAAAACAACTGAGATTATATTTCAAAGCATAAAAATTCTTTTTGACGTAAATACGTCTATGAGGAAGGGTCATTCGCCAAAAAAGTGTTACGAAAAAGTGTAACTTCATTGTTATGTTGCCTAGGAAACCTCATCTGTTTACTCGGCATTATTGTTACCGTGGAAACTTAATCTGTCTACTCGGCATTACTGTTACCTAGGAAACGTCATCTGTTTATCAACAAATAAACAACAATGGTTACCTACATAGTTACCTTACCTTTCCTTAACTTACCTTACCTTATATTACCTTACATTACATTACATTACTTTACATTACATTCAGCTACCACAGACCCATCTTAAGCGTAACTAATTCAAGTTAAATAAGCAAAGTCTTAATCAAACTTTACTCAATTGTAAAGCATGTATAAAGGAAATATTTAGAATAAAGCCAATATATAAACTTCCTTTCCGTATAGACGTATTTACGTCAAATTCTCCGGAGTCGTGGTTCCACTGACAATTTTTAGATTGTCCTTAAGTTACGTGTTTAAATTACATCGCTACACTCTTTGTCCAGTTTACGTGACAGAAACAGCTGGAAATCCATTGCGAAAATATCAACAATTAAAAAAAAAAAAGTCGAAATTTCAAAACAAAATCCGTTTATATAAACGACTACCGCGAATTTCCAAATTCGATCAGGCGAGCGAGTAATCGTATTTTCCAAGCCTTGTTCATCTACGTAACTTAGTAAATGCAATAAACCATATGGAGTAAAACTCACGAGAAAGAAATCATGCACTATAAACCTGAATACGTACCATTTGTTGACCCAGACTGAATTAACGATCTGACAGTCATAACAAACGTCAGTTACATACCCCTTAACAGCTGGTCCATACGGTGACGTATTGGCCATTGCAAGGGCCTTGTACCTCGCTTGTTCATCTGTAGGCAGGACGATGTCAACCGATCGGGAACGAAGGGCAACTTGTGGGACCTGAAGGGTCAACACTTGGTCCAATTCCTCGGTCTTATTGTTAGAAGACACTTTGGTAAAACAGGAGTCCACGGATGCAGCTCGGTCTCTCTTGAGCTCAGGAACTTTGAGGTAGAAGTCGCCTACAATCAACCCCACGCCACCTTCAACGCAACTTCCGACACTACCGCCACTGACCACGCCACTTCCTTCAGAAGTAACATCAGAGATGTTTTCTAACGAATTAGTTCCGGGTTCGACGACAAAGAATGCTTCCTGTCTTGCGAGTTTCGGCGACGTTATGGAACGCCGCCTTGTAGCGGGTGACCCTGGAACACCTTCCTCGCCAGGAGGAGGGCATTCTAACGAAGCGGAGCCCGGCGAAATGGGCGAAAGAGTCACTCGAATGCTACACTGTGTGTTCGGGTTGTTCACTTCGAAACTACCGTCCTTAGATCCCATTTCGTCATCATCGTCCCAGTCACTGGAAGAAGTATCACTGTAACTTGATGATCTCGTCTGGCTTTGATGATTTTGTGCCAGTTCGTCGGCTCGGGCTACAGCCCGAAGCCTCGAGAATTCTTCAACACAACTGCAGTGGAAGCAGGTTGCAGGCATCTTGTCACTTGAAGACCTCCGTCGCTGAAACCTCCTTGGAACTTCAAGGTACATTGTAGAATCTTCAGAACCACCGGAATCAAAACTCTTAGAACGCTGATTAAGAAACTCAGGGACTTTAAGGAACCCGCTGACGCCTCCCCCTGGTCCAAAGTCCTTGTCTTCTGTCATCTGTTGATTACGTTTAGCTTCCAACTGGATCTCATCGAAGGAAGCTGACCGAACCTGTTTGGGAACTTCTAAACTGCTCTGAGTCTTCATCTCGGCCCCAGTTGGAGTACGCGACCGTTTGAATGTGGTCCGGAGTCTTTGCATAGTGCAAAAACACTTACTGGAGACGTTAGTGTGTGTTGTGATGATAAGAGTTGTCCCAGATGCGTGCCGGACCAAAAAATACCTGTTGGCCCCAGGGTAAGGGGTTTCCGGTGTCGAACTGAGTTCCTGGACGATGCGTCTCTGGCTGTCGTGAAGGCGGAAGTGACGTGGAGGTACCCATCATCATCCTCCTCTTCCCCTCCCGCGTCTGATGATGATGATGATGATGATGACGGTGCTGTGTTGGTGAGATTCATGAAATCGACACTGTAATTAACAATAGTTCATGCAGTGACACAAAAACTTCCAACAGTTTTAATACAGATTTCAAGTTTGTGTTTCCGGGTCCTGTAAGTGTCAATGTTTTTACCGGAAAGTAAACTTCATTAAGTGCAGATCTCTGTGGCACACGATGAAGTACCATGGTAAAAATACGACAACTGGCTTGACGCAGATAAACACGAAGACTGTCGGAGAACGGCAATTCGGAGACTGCACAGATAACACTATCAGTATTCCTTAACACCGGAAGAGCTACATGCGTCAATATTTGATAATCGATCTCTGCCGGTCGATATCTGCACGAGTGGAACGTTCACTTGACCTGGGAGCAACATTGAGCTAACGCGCACTTTTTATTAAAACTGATATTAAACGGATATAAAATTAAACAATGCTGATCTAATTCCGCTTTGTAAAATTCTGAAACACAACAAACCACAAGCCTCTGTACAAAAATATTTCTCTCGTTATTACAGGATTTCCTAATTCGTGAGTTGGCCCACTGTTGCTCTAAAGTTTCGAACTCCTGTTCTTCACAAAAAAATTGTCGGGATAATAAAACCTAAGATGTCAGACGCAACGGGAATAAATACCCACGAAGATGTGAGAAATCTGACGATGGAGACAGCAAACGCCTATAAAAATTCGGGTCAATTTCTAGTCATCCTCGGCTCCATAGACTAGTTTCAAAATATTTTCTGCATAAAATAGGATTTGGAATATTTTAAAACAAATCCAGAAACACGCGATATTTGTTCGTATCTCCTCTTAAACACAAAGAGAAACAAATTATAAAAAAGGAACGCGGAGATAAAGTCTTAGGCACTTAAAAAGATTTATTCTCTATTTTAGGAATTACATCATATATCTCGTGAAGTTCAAATGAAGCAGACAAGTAATGAATACCAAGCGAGCAGGATGTGGAAGGCTGTGCGAGAAATAGCTCGTCTCCTCCTCACGTTTACGATGGTTTTATTGGGCACTCTGAACGAAGGTATTTTTCAATTTCTGATTACAGTGTTGTTTGTAACATGAGTTTGTCCAAATCCAAGGAAAATCTGTATTACAGCAGAATTTACATCGATGTTTCATAACAAATCTAATCAAGAGACTACAATCACCGCGAAAATGGACGAATTAATGACAGCGAAACAGACGCTACCTTAAGCTCTCGAGTGACATTTTAGGAAGTCTGAAAATGGCTAACCCGATCACAAACAAATTACAAAAAAAAAAAACAGTTCGTAAAGCAAAGACAAGCAGAACACGTTGCATGCATGGGGAACAGAGAAATGCTTACAACATTTTAGTCGGGAAACCTGAACGGAAGAGACGTCTTGTAAGACTTACTTAGTGTATCAGCAAGAACAAATAATACAATTTATCGTGAACAGCGTATTAGGGCTAGAAATTAATTCAATAAAAGGCGAGACATTTCTTGACTGCCTCAGCGACGATTAGCGTCTCAATCTGCTGACTAAAAGTTGCATTTAAAAAATTATATTTAAGTTTATATTTTATACACCTGAAGATGGTTCTTTTAGAACCGAAACATGTCGTGTAAAGGAGTGATGATCTAATGTAAATCGAACATTTCGATAGAGAGCATCATTTGATATATTTTAAATATTTAAATGTTAATTATGGTAATATTTTAATATTTAATAGGAATTTTATTGTGATTAGACTGACAAGATTAAACAAATATAAATGGGATTAGTTAATTAGTTAGTTAGGGCACTGGTGGACGACAAACTTCGAACAGTGTATGCAGGCTTAACCATAATCATTTATAAATATATATCCGAGGTCAAATGTATGTTAGGGGAAACTCATCGTCTTTCGTCCGTCAGTATCCCAGAAGTTTTTCTCCTTTAATTCCCTAACCATTTTCAACATCTCTTCACTTCGATTCCATTCCATCGCATTGGAGGGCGCTTTCAATATAGGATGTGGGCGAAGGTGATCTTGTGTTCTCTTGCTCTCGTGAATCAAAAGGAATTCGATATGTGAAATTCACCATTCCGTCCTCCAACCCGTGCATGCCTTCATCGTATTGCTGTGAAGTTCTTGACACGAGTAACCTACGCTACTGCGAAATCAGTCCTTGCGTGAAACTGATCTTCGGGCAAGCAGTTTCACAATCGGGCAACACAAACGGAAATGTAAAAAGTGACATTTCCTAAATTCGCAGATGCATGGTTAGCACTCCTGCAACGTACTCTTTAGGTCCTGCAATTCGTTCACACCAAAAATCAACGCTACATAAGTCAGTTGTAAAAAGTTAAAATAACGCAAGAATCAATTATCTATCAACAATTACGGACACCCAAATTTTTCATATTCGGGATTACATTTTCTCGAATCTTAACCGGAAGCCATCCTTTCCTCAGTTCCTACTAGTAAACAGTACCTTCAAGCATCATGTCAGGACAGTTTCCTACAAAAGCCTTCTTCACCCTCTAAAGCCAAATTGTAACTATATGTACCACCTACTTAAACAATCAGAATCTTTGAATTTTGCATTTGTGTGTTTCGTATAATTACCTGAACAGCGTTGACCAGTCGAGCTTCGTAATGGTGAAGACAGCCATCTTTAACCTCTATAATATCAACGCGACACTAAATACATACTTTAATGTGGCAAAAATATTAAAATATTTTAACCTCATCTTCGCAGAGTCTTAAAACCATCTTTAAAGTTCCTTCTTCAAGCTGAGAAAACTTACAGATTGTCCTCAAGAATTGTTCCTGACTGAATACCTGTACCCTGATATGTTATAGAATATATCGTGAGGAAACACGACAAACAGCTTGTGCGTGCGTGCACAGTGTAGTATTTCATGTTACAATTGGTCACCGACCGTGTGGATTTTTGTTACAGACAAATATGGTGACACGTAAAAAGGCAAATATAAAATTATAAAAAAGATATGTTCTCCAACTGAGTACGTACATGTCTAAAAACGCATACATTTCAATTCTTTCTCGATGTTACAGGACAAACTGAGAGATAAAGCTACAGAAGGACCATGAAGATGCCAGTTATGAATTCGGTTCCTAAATAATATTTAAGAATTCAGTCCGTACCGCAAAGAAAACACAACATTTCACAATTACAAAGATCAACTGGTTAACGCTGTTAAAGGAAATAATAGCTGAAAATCATAAAAAAACGAAACACATAAATACACTGTATGAAAAATAAAAAGTTAGTGAATATTAAAGCAGGTGGTACATATACTTACCACTGTGCTTTCAACATTTTTATTTATTTAGTGTTCTGTCTGAAGACAGGTCCATATGAACAGGATCCTTCCATCCTTTTCTCGGACTGGGACCTGTTCATATACGTTCTTGGCAGATGATCCAGAAGTGGTTTGCCATTGCCTTCTTCTGTGTGTGAATGGAGTAATTGTTGGGATGCCACGGAGAAAAACTCCGTGTTGCCTAGACCACGGCCTTGCCCAACACAAGTTATAAATTCGGGCACCGCCGGGAATCGAACCCGAGACCCCCAGGATTACAAGGCGACCGTTCTAACCGCTAGACCACCGTGGCTATCTTTCAACATTACTGAATATAAATTCTGTGAACTCTTTAGCAGACAAGAAAATACAGACTGAGCGTAAAATGAAACGTAAACAAATACGACATAAAGAGGAACTCATTTCAAGGTTTCTCAACAGAAAAAACAATTTTAATCCGATTATAATTTTGTTCTGCCAACTGTAAGACACTAATAAATTAGATTCCTTTCTGTTGGTTTTTATAGTATGGGTTCTTTTTAAAAAAAAAACACTCAGTCATAGACCAATTCTATCTTAGAGACTAAGCGACAAGAATTTCAAAAAACTTTATGTTTATTGTCGCCAGTTTTCTCAATTAGCTTATAGAACATGAGAAATCTAATTTTTATGCCAAAGTTTCCGTGAAGGATCAACATCTCCTACTACACAATATAACTAATTCATTCCTGTAACAACAACAAAGAAAGTACACGAAGAAATATGGCCTGCGGACTTAAGTTACGAAGCGTAACCTACTCCTTGCTTAGAACAAGTTATCGTCATTGTAATCTCTCTTCTTTTATCTCATGACTTATCTATTTAATTAATCTGCACAAATGTCACAAATTAAAAAAAAACCTGAGCATATTTCTTTCGTCATTATTCACCGTCTGTATAATAAAGGCATAAGTCTACAACAAATTGGAGTCAGGTTCCTAAGAGGGAGATAACAAACTGTCTGAAATGAGACCGCTCTGAGGCCTAGGCGTAGATGGGAAGATAATATTAAAATGAATCTTAGATAAGTCTGGAGGGTGTGGATTGGATTCATCTGGCTCAGGATAGGGACCGGTATTCCGCTCTTGTGAACGCGTAAATGAACGTTCCGGTTCCATAAAAATCGGGAAATTTCTTGACTAACAGCGTAGAATACTATCAGCTTATCATGAAATGCAAATTAAGGCAAATTCTGGGATAATACTTAAACTAAGCCAAGGCCGTTTCATATGACTGTCCATCAATCACAAAGCTACACAGTATGAGCTACCAACAGCGTCGTTAAACAAGTCACTAATAAAATACATAAAACTGCTTAAGTTATTTGTTAACTATTGTGATAGACTTGAAACTGTGGTCCGGATTACATGCCTTACAGCAGTGTTAGAGAAGTTGCCGAAGAGGCACGGCGAAGTTAAACACCTGTACAGATATCACTTAAATGCGTGTGTAATGTAGATGAAACACGACCGAAAATGTTTCGTGCGTAGTTCAAAGCCCACACGGCGATGTACCAGACATGCGAATATGTACTCAGGGGGCGATATGCATCAGTGTCAAGCCCTTGTCTGTCTACTGCACGACGTTCAATTCAGCGTATCAATGGTCAATCTATTTTAATAATATCACACTCAATTTATATTAAAGTAATGCCTGTGGTACTTATCACGTCATTTACTTGGAGGGACTAGAAGAGATAACCCCACGAAAAGTGTGAAACAGAGTCCGGGTCTCGATTCAATCTTAAAATCGTCATAGTACACCACACTGTTGTCCTTAATGCCTTTGACAAACGTGGCCTAATCTTTCAGAATTACTTTCTTCTTTATTACGCCGTCTTATTTACAGGAGGTTGGCTACAGGTCCATATGAACAGGATCCTTCCTTCCTTTTCTCGGACTGGGACCTGTTCTTGGCAGATGATCCAGAAGTGGTTTTCCATTGCCTTCTTCTGTGTGTGAATGGAGTAATTGTTGGGATGCCACGGAGAAACCGGGGAAGCCCCCGGAGGAAAACTCCGTGTTGCCTAGACCACGGCCTTGCCCAACACAAGTTATAAATTCGGGCAATTCTTCTTTCATTATAATCGCACTGTGTTCTCTGACATTCTTCACTCTCAGCGATTATTTAAATGTTGTCGTCAGCTACCACCACAGAAATTTTAAGTGCATTCTACAAATTATTCTGTTCTCATGTTATCATATTTGAGCCCAGGAGAGAAGACGATGGGGCATGGAGAAATATTGTCAGGGTGATTAAGTCTAGAAGAATGAGATGGGCGGGGAATGTAGCGCGCATGGATGGGACAAGAGGTGTGCACCGGGTATTGGTCGGGAAGCCATAGCCTCGTCTGCATTTCTTGCTACCCTGAGTAGCCACCGTCAGAACTTCTAATTCTGATTTTCTCCGCATCGTACAAACGGCGTACTCGTACATTCAAACGTGACGGACACTGGCTATTATACTGACAGTAGATAATAGATTAAGGGGGGTATTGTAAACGAAAATATAATCACCTATCTATCTGTATAAAAGTAGTCAAAACAACGGAAGGATGAAACAGAAAATGCTTCGGAATTTATGAATTTTAGAATTTAAGGGAGCCCTTATTTGAAATTCTTATAATCTCTGCACTGCACGTCCACAGATTGACTTAATAATTTCCGCGTTTCATTATTCAACTGATGACGTAAGAACCCACATAAAAATGTAGAATAATTTATATTTCAAGTCTCACAATTCAAAGTGGTGCGTGTTTACGGGAACGTGTATCCACTTTTTCTCTGTGACCTGAATTATTCATGAATAAATGTCCCCTGTATCAATACCACCCAAGCACAGCTCTTTCAGGCGATGCAAAATGCAGTAAACTGTCCCTGTGGAACGGTGTATGATTCAGGGCAGGTACGCACGGAACATTTATCGCATACAAACTAGCTTTTCAGAGTGTTCGCATAGCTACTTCATATAAAGCTACATCAAATGTAAGACAGGTAAAAATGAACTTAAAATGTATGGAATATATCGTGTTGTTTGCAGTATCTGTACGAATAAAAATATACTGTCAAAAAAAAAAAAACGTAGTAAATATTTATCAGATTGGGAGCTAACATTTTATGAGAGATGCTGACCCAAGGCGATCTGAGTTAGAGTCTCTGTACTACGCCAGATCACTTGAGTTCAAGAGTTCGATGACACTAGCTGAATTTTAGAAACTCTTGGCCGATGATCATTTAACGTAAAGTGATTTTCGACCTTATGGGATAATATTCATGAATGTACGTGTGTTATTGTAACTGTTGCCATGGTAACGATGTTAAGGGGTTTTGACCCTTATGGGATATTTATAAGCGTGTGTGTTTACTTCTTTAGATTTCCTTGTCATTATTAAAGGACAATTTATTAATATTGCAAGATTCCTCTAAGCTGCACTTGGCAATGTGGACTGCGCAACAAGACGACGTTGAACAGCCACGGAAAAAGTTCACTTTATCTACGAGGCGCGTCCCAAAAGTAAGTTTCCCACTCGTCCCACAGCTAGCAAACCTTATATTGAGCGAAGCGACTGTGCGTACGTGATAGAGCAATGACGTAGCATGGCGCATGCACTAACGGTACTTCCCGCGTTCTCACAGTAGCAGCGTTGCAGCTGTTGAAGATGGAGGTTCTTATCCCAGCTCCCGCCGACTGTGAAGTGCGGCCAGTGATAACGCTAGGCCGCACACGGCTCGACGGACAGCAAGTCTCCTGCAGGAGTTCAGCTGGGAGGTGTTTAATCATCCACCCTACAGCCCGGACCTCGCTCCCAGTGATTTCCATCTTTTCCTACACCTCAAGAAATTCCTGTCCGGTCAGCGTCAGCGTTTTGAGAATGACAGAGAGGCGGAGATGGCTGTCACACAGTGGTTCCAATCCCAGGCGGCAGACTTCTACGACACAGGATTCAAAAGTTGGTCCCACGGTATGACAAATCTCTCAATTCCGGTGGCGAATATGTTGAAAAATAGCTGGACACTTGCTGTATCTGTTTCAATAAATATTTCCATGAAATTGTGTTTTGTTTCTGTAAACGGCCCCAGGGAAACTTACTTTTGGGACGCGCCTCGTATTTTCCAGATATCTGACGCCCGGAAATCTTGCATCGTGAATTGACAAACAGAACAAAGGACGGGACCACGTTGAGTAGCCACTTTAGGGGACACACACACACACATACGCAGCGGACTTTGGTTGTCTGGGTTCTAACGCTGTGTAGCCACGTTACCGAAATGATTGATCGACCTGATGATGGAAGCTGTAACGTCGGTCGATATCTTATCACACAATACGGTGCAACATCCCAGAAGACCTATCGCCGTGAGAACCTGAAATCTCACCCACTGAACTTCTTTCTCATGTGAATTAGGGTTTTCGTTAGCTCAAAGTTCGTAATGCCTTGTGGCTTATACCGAGCCACACAACGAGGGCGATATTAACTCCCGACCGTCCACAAGGGGATTTGGACTGCGAAAATACGTACCACATGCACAGAGCCATTGTAATTGAAAAGTAGGTCACGAGTGAACTGCATAACAAGCGTTATTCCTACAGTCCGCACGATACGCCCCGACTCGTTCAGGGTCGTCATGTATGACCCTTAATTATCACGACTGAAAGCCTTTGGTACCTGTAATTTGCCCCGAGGTCTCCTAAGTAACACTGATAGTCGCGAGGAAGCGATGTGGTCAACTCTGTTGCATCCAACAGATTTACGACGTGTGGATGTGTTCAGAAGCGCGATCTTCCTAATACATTGGCTGTTAAAAGTTCTAAATGTCAGTGGTATACCGTATGAACCCCGGGCATAAACTTATATTTCATTAACGCTTCTGCGGACTTAGCGCGACTAAATAATAAATAATAATACAGTCCGTAACGCAAAGAGAACACAACGATTCACCAATATAAAGAACGGGCTAACGCGATTGAGGCAAACGAACCTTATTTAAAGTACGAATTACATGCCACTCACAAGCACAAAATTCACTGTTAAAAAACATGTGGTATATAGAGTTACCAAATATTTCACCAGGGTCAATATATACATCACCAGCATCACAAATTATTCAGCGGTTTGTTTAGAATATGTTATCTGCAGCGAAAAAAGAAGCAGTTTTACAGTAGAACGAGTTCCTGGCCACGATCATGGCGTGTGAACTGGATGTCAACACCGTCACTGTCATGTCAATACCGGGGCAAGTCAAGTCATATAAAATCATTCAGTACCACGAAAACGCTGAACTGGTACATCGGTCCACAAAATGAAGAAAAAATCAACACACAATAGAAAATATTGGCTTCAGTGGATTTATTTCAATATTTTATCTTTAGAACAGTTTTTCCGTACACAAAATGTTTGTTTATTTAAAAGATAAGGAATAAAATGATACTTATCTCGTTTTCAGCCCAACTAACTAGATGGCTTAGCAAACCCGAAGGTTCATCACCGAATTAACGAAACGATGCAACTACTGGTAGCAACGGGGAAAAAAGTTAATTCCTGTCGATAATTTGAATGAAATCAGTCCCTTTGTCACTAAACAGGAGACGCTGAACTTGTAAATGACAATCAAAATACATGTTTTTTTTTTTGTTATCCAATAACTGCTATTTTATTCAAAATATATTAATTAACATGTCACCTATTACGCGGTTGAAAAGATTAACATTATTTGACATTAAATTTGCTATCGCCTTTAAAACACCACAGGCTCACATCATGGTTTAAAATATAACAAAACACAAAGGAAAAATACGCATATGAAGAAACATGCACTTAAAATCCAGTAATGAATCATCACAATCACACTATGATCGATAAATATCAGAAAAACCCTCGCAAAAATATAAAAATAAAAACTATCAAGCTATTCAGATTCTAAATTCATCACACAGAAGTTGTTTCTCCTCATATGAACAATGGCTGACCTTTCTCATTACTGCTTTCTTAATCTGCGGAGTAACGCAAAACGTTCTGAGCCCAAAAGTATAACGAGAATGCGGACATTAAGGTAAATAAGTTAGTTTTCAGTCCTGCTACCGAAATTTGTTGGCAAGTATAAATGTTTTGTATAACGTAAAAAAAAAACCCACATCGGCCACGAATTCTATTTTGGTTTTGAGTTTGATGGCAATAATTCAAAACCAACTGAATTTACACGTGTTAAATACTTATCAACACTGGTCGTAAAAGTTACTTACACGTTCTGTATTAAGTATTTTTTCATGTATCAATAATTACTAACATGGCGGCGGTGCGAAACTCTTGAGATTACATCTGAGTAATCCTAATGGAAATTGTGCGCGGAATTGGTTACGCTAGATGGAACTAACCACTGGAGTTCCTGAGACGAACGCGTGTGGCAACATCACGCTAATATAAACGAGCACGGAGCCTATACTCAGACATAGTTAATTGAAGCCTGTAGAGGCGACACCCTTGACATTAGGCGTGACAGGTACACTTCCGGCCTTAATCCACCCACTACTGACCTCTTTTGCGTGTTTACGTATCTGGGGGTGGGGGGTGGGGGTTGTGACCCCTCCAACGTTAATGAAGTGGTAAAGAGCGATTTTAATCTCATACCACCCATTCATTTCACTTCGATTAGAGTTTTCCGTGAGTCTGAGCTACGACACGACGCGGAATTACAGTCTTCAATAAATAAGTTTATTTGGTTTTCTATCCTTATTAGCCAGAATACATATTTTCTGTACAGTGAGAAATATTTTACGAAAATATTAACAAAGCTGAATTTGATATTCACGTAAATTAGCCGTTATAATGTTGTTATTAAAACCTAATTCGCCCCCAAATACCTTTGACGTCAACCTCTCAACATAAAATTTAATCAAACCTCCACACTAGTTTCGGGGATGTAACATGAGAACGGACATACACGATTTTCCCATTAAACATTCATTTTATGAGCATCGTACAGAGAACTCATAAAAACTACGTCGTTTGGATGAACAAGTATTGTTAGAACACGCGTAAAGTTGTGTGTTTCTGGGATTGTTACGGGATCTGTGTGTTTTGGATGCCTTTACAACGCCAAAGCTGTTCTCCACTTTACAGCCCTATAAACCCAAACCTCGTGGCTACCCACTCCTATCAGACGCGAGACAAGGCGTGTGGAGGGCATGGAACCGACAGGGTCCACCCCGTAACTGTCCAATAAGTAGAACGCGTTCCGCTATAACAAACAGCAAATATTGTGTTTTGTGTAAGACTTGAGGTTCTCACAGCGGTGAGTATGAAGATTTCCGTCTTCTGGGTTATTGCGCTGTGTAGTCTGGTCGATGTTAACCAACGTTTCAGAGGTCATACTGCCTCCGTCATCATTATTTTACAAATGAAGTGTATAGAACGGACTCATGAACGGAAGATCGTATGTGTTTATAAGAAATCTGTTGGCGCGTTCCTGCCGAGCTCCTATTAAAACAGCTATGAACGTCTGTCCGTCCGTAAGCGTGAAACAACTCCATAACGGCTGAAGAGATTTTAATTAAATTTCATATCGGGGAAACTTCCTAAAATTTGTCGGTACAGCATAATTTTTCTTAAAATCGGACAGAGATAACGGACATTTGACATGGGTTTCTACTCGCCGAAGAGGCTGTGTGGGTGTTTTAAGCTACCTTCGTTGCTATGGTTACCTCGGTAATCGGACACGTTCTGGGGAAACTACCAGAATTGCTATGCTATGAAGACATTTTATACTTTTTAATGTTATTTGAGGAAAAATCTAAAACAAATTTAATTCTGGTTTGTATTATTCCATCATTAATATATCTAATTCATTCGAGATTTTACCTAACATCTCAAAAAAAAAAATTCATGACATAAAATGTGATCCAAAGTGATTATCCTAACCTATAACTTTCACTTGAACAGATGCAGTGAATATTTAAACAAAAACAAAAAAAAAATTATAAAACTTAAACAGTGTAACACAGTACGGTCGACTTCGCAGGAGTCCTGAGTCAGCAATAAATTTATATCAAAGGAAAATCAAAATAACTTGGAAAATATTCGTGTTCGAAACTGGAATTTGAAATAACCCTTCCATCTCCTTCTTAAAGCAAATAATACCGGCCTGGTATTTGCAATTTTATTTCATTCCGGAACGCAGTACTCCTCTTTGCTTATTTATATATATATATATATATTAGTTCATGGCATGTCATCAAAACATGCGTGAAAGGTCAAAGATCGTTATAGTGTAATTAAAATGAACCACCGGGGACAAATACCATCTGCGGCGAGCACAATGTCAGTGATAAATGGAATCCTCGGTACGAAAGTTCGTATTATATGTTTCTCTTAATGTGCCTACAATAAATTTGCGTCTGAATTACGGTTGTCAATCTGGGGTTCGAGTACCCATTATTTGTCATAGGCTGCGTTTTAAATAATTTCAGGTTGTCTTGTCGGAATAATTTGTAACATCATCCTGAGAACCTTCAATGATCATTTTAATATTATCTACATCTATGTCTTCCTAATCGTCCCTTTAGATTTGATTTGGCGACCAAAAACTATTGTGTCCATATCACCATTTCCTTACGCGATCTACATTCTCTGCCAATCTTGCAACATTAGGTGAAGAGTACAATAATAATTCTCACTACGTCATTTCGAAACCGTTCTTATGTTCATATATTTTCCTCAGTATTTTGTTTACAAATACATTTGAACCACGAATCTCCAAGGTGACTACAGTTGATTCATTGTAAGAGTTTCTATTGGACGACGTCCAATATCTCTGGTATATTTTATAAAGGCATTCCGGGATCTGGCCACACTACGATGATGTCGTAATGAAACAAAACACAAGCAATGGACAAGTTCCAATTTCTTTTAACGGAGAGCGAGGCAGATTTTGACCGCACAGAAAGTAACAGGTAAATCGACATCCTACTTTGTCCCACGTACATTTTAATCTGTAGATTTGTAGATCACTTACAGACACATAAAAATACTCTAAACTAAAATGAAGCAACGACCGGGGTTCGATCCCCGACGGGGGCAGACGATTTTTTCCTATAGCCTCTGCGTCCAGACCGGTTCTGGGGTCCACCCAGCCTCCTATCCAATGGGTACCCGGGTCCTTTCCCCGGGGGTAATTTCGATTGGCTGTTGTTAACTCAAGAGCATCACAATTTAAATTATTTAATAACTGTGTATTATGGGTTTATCATTCATTCTGGTGAAAAGATATCACTTAAAGGAGAGACAAATCTTGGCTTCCAAAGGATATAAGCATCTCATTTCAATATCGTACATAATTTTCAGCTGAAATGACGGTAAATTAATTCTTCAGAAAGGAAGATGATTAATGAGATTAAATACAAAGAAAGTCGTGAGGTAGCTATTAGCAAACTAACTACCGTAGACCAAAGAAAAGTATGCACACCCTTTAAAATTCCTATCAGATTCACTTATCTTTTCAGTTGTTCCAAATCAAGTTATCACTAAGTGTTTCATCAAGGTGGCAAACCTAATTAAACTTGAATCCAAATTCCGCAAAAAACCTCATAACACGTGGTCCGATTTCTTCTTAAACGAAAGGGTATTGCATTAAAATAGGGACTCTCTCTTTACCTACGCTGTAAAGAACAAGTAACGGGTATCGAAAACAAGAATGATATAAAACCTCCCTGATGATGGAGGCAGCAAAGACCTCTGAAACGTCGGTAAACCTCTACCATACTACACGGAGCAACAAACCAGAAGACAGCCATCTTCAAAAACCTATCTGGTTACTGCGATAAGTTCATCCAACTGAATGCTCGCTTTGTAGCCAATTTCGTGTTCCTCTCGAAATGAGGTAACACAATGTCTCGCTTTTCTAACGTAAAATTAATTAATCTTTGCGCTCAAGTATCTGAACACTTGATATCCCTTCTACACTATGGAAGACGCATTTGCCAAGTCTTGTGTGTGTTTTTCCAGTTCTGTGCAGATAAAATACCCACTAACTAACTTCTTTCTTATAGTTCGTTAATTTTTAATTTATACAATGTGTTTTGTTTTCATTTCCGAGAAGAAATCATTGACAGCGATCATTAACGCGGTAATGATGCACTGAGTCACACAAAATGGGGGTTTCTTTAGCAGCTGAGCAACTATTAGTTCTTTTAAATTACGTCTCTGTCTCACGAACTAAGTTCTTTGCAATAAACATCGCATAAATCAGAACAATACTAAAAATAACTGCCTTTTTGAGAAAAATGTAATTCTGGTAAGTTATTTCAAGGAGGTTTCTACCCCGGTAACTACAGTTCGTAACGTGATGGACAATTTGTATCATATTCTGCGTTAAATTCCTTATAAGAAATTACGGGATACTTAGATGACCCGTTCTTCAGTGCCTTGAGCATCTGGGGGTCCCAACTTTCATTGGCTCTGATCTATAGACTCCTTAGATGAGTGATCAGCCCGTCGCAAGGCCTCTACCTGTACACAGGACAGCACAACACAGAGAGACGCGGAAAAAAACATCCATGTCTTGAGTGGGATTCGAACCCACGGTCCCAGTGTCCAATCGGCACAAGGCCCACGCGGCCAGAAATTATAGATTGTACTTACACTGAATAATAATTTTTCTTTGTATATAGCAGCTGAAGGTTAGGCGATGTGAAGCCACGAAACTACAAAGAACATTCACAGAAGATATAATTTTTTTAAGAGAAAAACGTTGGGATGTTTCATTATGTTTTGTGTATAAATAGTCGCAAAGCACAAAGGTTACATTTTCTTGGAATGCAAATTGCTTTCAAGAACAACACTTTTTTTTTTTTGAAAACTAAATTACTCGCATCTTTGTGTTCCTGGATGCTGAGTTTTAGCAAGATGAAGAAACGCCACTAGTAACTTTATCTCCAGTGTAAACAACTGCGTACTATGAATAACGCAAGTTGTTGTAAAGGATTACACATAAGAAATTTCTTAACAATTCAAAGTAAGTTGAGAACTCTGCTATGTGAACGGGGCTGCATAGGACGTGGAGGTAAGCGAAAGAATCTGGAACAGCTTTTCTCAACCTATGGTACGCGTACCACTGGTGGTACGCGAACTAAGTAAGAAAATCAAAAGATAATATTAAAATAAATATAGTTTTCCCTGTACGCATTCGGTTAGTGGTACATTTAATGTGTTTAAATTAGAATTAGCGATACGTCAGCGAAAAACCCTGATCTAGAATATTACGGGAACAATTTCAAAGATCGATCGATCGATCGTATTAAAATTGGATGCTAATTCTAACAATGCTATACATAGAAATATCGAAAACGTGTCTGTTAATTTCATAACGAGCTACGTCTTATGGTGAGGGGTAACTGCCCTCATGTCCGACCCCCAAACTTGAAGACCACACCTTGTTCGGAAAATCACGATAACCTAAGTCAGGGTGCACTGATGATGGACATCGTAAACGCCTCCGAAACGTCGATCAATATCTACAAGACTGCATACCGCCACATCACAGAAGACAAGTAATCGTTCACATTAAAGCTGTTACCGTAGGGCGATTATTTATTTATGTAAAATGCTACAACTAATAAGAGTTGGTACCAACTTTTGCGAAATTACATGAATATAAATCACTCTCATTAGTAAGCTTTCACTTGGCCAGGTTCTCCGCCGAGTTCACGGACGACTGGCGATGTGGAGACAGTGCGGAATGACGTCAGATTCCCAGAATGTTTTGCCAGAGATTGGAAATTGTTCTTCCGCAAAATCATCCAATACCGATATTTGTGGATGACAAGGACAGATTTGAGGAAAACACAGTGCACAGCATTATAACCTCATCCTTGCAACCAGCAGGGGGTTTCTGCAGTACAAACGGCGATTAATTACATTTTAACAGCCACACAACAGACATCACACGTACACGAAAAACACTTTTTAATATCTCGCAAATAGTTCCTGTAACACAGACCACAATAAAAATTTCCACCGCTGTTAAAACCTCATGTCAGAAAAAGTGTATGTCAAACCGAGGAAAAACATTAATTTATTGTTCCGACTGGAGAGTCTTTGAACATGAAACAAAAAAAAAAAGAATAATTTTTGTAGATATTTATTTATAATTTAACGAGGTTTATAATGCCTTTAAAATGTTTCAATTGATTAAATGACACGTTAACACTTAACGGCCCATCCTCATAATTGCTGAACGATAATTTCTATTAAGAGTAAAAATACATCATTCACTGTAATTTCGTATAAGAATTGTTCAGTCACTCGACGTGGGTTGGATGACCGGGGTTCGGCTTCTGGAAGGTACAGGGACATTCTCTTCGTTACAACCACAGATCGGCCCTGAGATAAAATTCAATAAATATCCGGAGATATTTCACGAGTATAAAGCGACCGGAGCGTCAAGCTAACCACTGAATCAAAACGCTAAATCATATGGTCTGGAATGCATGGAGCTTAGACTCCACGCCTCCTGAACAAATTGACTTCATGTTACTTACAGTCAGCGGCAATTTCTCCGAATTTAATATCTGACATGTTATGAACTTAACTGCTTACTCTACAGAGCAAAATGTATCTGAAATGTACATTAACTACAGAATACATTATCACGTTGCAACACATCCTAGTACGCGTACAACCCCTCCTACGCATGGAGCACGTTATGTAATTTGTAATATACACACGGTTACTTTATAATTCCAGGAATCTATTACGAAAGAAGAATCTGTACATGAAAAAGCAAACGAAAGTTATCCAACAGGAGAACAGGAAGTTAGACGCGCTCGGTTGTTATGGAAACCGATTGACCCCGTCTGTTCCTGACGACCACTGCAAAGGACACAGGCGAGGCCATCTCCTTCGTATGGGTCAACCAACTACCAGACCCAATAAACAACGAAGTTTAACAGCAAATCAAACAGAAACAAATACAAGAATTGACTATATTTACATACACGGAGACTTCTAGACGTAACCATAAGGAAACGATGGAACTAACACGCGGGATCTGGACCAACAAATAACGCCACTGGGACCTACGTTTGTCCCCGAACCAATAAAATCTAATTTTACGATTCAGACACTTGACCTGGGCTAACAAAATACAAAGTAATCCAGGAAGTTTGAAGAACGAAATTTTTAATTTGTAGAGGAATTGGGTGTTAACGTAACTTCTTCGATAATCTCACAGAACTGAATCTTTTCAACAGAATACTTCAAAGTTCTGTGACGATTTTAAGCCAAGGCTCGTAAAATTGTGACATTTATTACGCTAAAGTTATTTTATCTTAAGAAATACCTCTCGAATCACAAGTAGACACCATCGTCTTGGAGAGACTTCGATCAAAAAAGACTTCCAAACTTAACTCATTCAGTTAAGTAAATTCATCTGCAATCCTCACAGATTTTCCCAGCAAACGCCACTGAATACTCCGTGTTCATTGCCCAGACTTCAAAAAATTGTCATGTCAGAGAAATTGAGGAATTGTGACATTTACGAATAAAACGTTCAACAGGAATTTCTTTCTTGATAAAAAATTACGGAATTTAATACAACATTAGGCACACAATACATGAGAATACATCCATGGCTTCCAGCCTTGAAAACAACACATTCCTGAGGTAGTTGACGATAAGTGGAATGTCTAAAACGAACTGCTTAGCGTAGCTGCAGAAACACCGGCTCGGCTATTCTTGTATGGAAAGCGGAGAGCAAAACGTAAGAAGAGGAAGGAGAAGGAGAAGGAGAGGAAGAGAAGAAGGGGAGGAGGAGAAGAATGAGAAGGAGAAGAAGGAGGAGGATGAGAAGAAGGAGGAGAAGAAGGGGAGGAAGAGAAGGAGGAGGAGGAGAAGGGGAGGAAGAGAAGGAGAAGGAGAAGAAGGGGAGGAAGAGAAGGAGGAGGAGAAGAAGAAGGGGAGGAAGAGAGGAAGAATAACAACAACAACGTAATCTCAAGTCTCGAGAAAGAAAGAATTTACGATGGGTGGGAGGGTTGGGGCGATAAGTTTTGTTATGCGAATCGAAAGCAAAACACTGAAACTCCCTGGGGAAAAGATTACATGAATATTATCTTGATCTACTTTGCAATTCCGCGTTTCTTGCATAATACCGCTAGCCATTCCTTTGTGTACAAGACGGCTCGTTATTTCGCTTTGAACGGGACCAGTCACGTGGCTTCTGTTTCTTTGTGCTGCGCGGTTCTTTAGTTCTCACTCCCTGGGGTCGAGAAACAACGCGGGTTTTCCTTTCCGTGCGCCAAATGTCTTCGAAGATGGCGCAGTATTTGGCAGGTTAAACGTCTAGCACTCACGACCCGATTGTATCCACGAAATCCGCCGCCAATTCAAGATCTTGATCTGGAATTGGCGAGTCTAAATCCGTAAAGGAAGCCAGAAAATACAACGCAGTTTCTGCGAGCACAAAATTACGGCACAACAAGCAAAGAATTCTCAAAGTTCCTTGTGACGTGTTTTACGTTTTATCCAGACGTTCACGCGTTAAAATAAAAAAAAAAACATCTCAAGCGATAAATAATTCAGGTCCCCAGTGATCTGATCATTGTTGCCGATTTACTGTTTAAACCAAGCATGAACATGAGAAATGCATACAAAATTTTAGTCGAAATATTTCCAGGGAGACCGCATTAAAGACCAAGAATAGATGGGAAAAATTAAAATTGTGATTTCCTGGGTTACAACGCCATGTAGCCTTATACGTCATTTTACGTTTTTGATTAAACCGTCTCCACCTTCAGGGTAAAAGTTTTTTTTTAAAAAAAGGATGGAGGTAAATGCCCGTCAAAAACGCCGTTAACAACATACAATACCATAACCCAGATCTATTTTCGGCTGATAATCCATTTAAATAACAATACTCGTAGGTTGCGCACTAAAATTTTATAGGCATTTTTTTGTTCTTTATAAGTTAGACAGTGAACAAAAAAATTCTTCGCCCTGTCACGCCCGGAGTTCAGTTGTAGACTACTGTTTGATAAATATGTATGACTGTACCTCTGACATTTATTCGTATTATAACTCAGGGACCTCTTTAGAATTCTGAATAAAACGACTTGATATAGTGTCAAATGCTAGGTCCACTTTTCATGAAGGCGCGTTCATTCTAAGGCCATGGATCCCCTGTGGACAGTAACGTCAAACTCCTTACGTTCCATGAAATAACATTTTCTAGCAACAAGAACGCCTCGAAGAATCGTGTCACAAACTTCCACAGGGGTGAATAAATTAGGGCACGCGTCATTTTACTCACTGACATACAATGTTCATTTTATACTCTCAAGATATCTAAAAAAAAAAAGTTAAAAATGTCAATAATAGTATAAATCTGTTGCCAAGTAAATTATTTAAACTTCATGACAGCTGAAATCTTCATAGTTGTAAAATTATGATTTGTGGTCTTCTGCATTGTGATGTCTTGTAGGTGGTTACCAACGTTTCGGAGGAAAGTATCGCTTCCATCTTCAGGACGAAAATGGAGGAGGAAGAGATAGGATAATATTAAAATTGACTTTCCGAAATTGTTTTGATGCTGGGATGGAGTGGAAGTGACTGAGGATCTTGCCCAGTGACGGGGTTTGGTTTTAACGGGGTCGAATCTTAGAGATTTGCTACCACGATGTTGGTACTAAAACATAAGACTAAAATTATACATTGCGGACTTAAAAATCGAGTTCGGCACATAAGCTCAACGAATATTTATGTAAAAAAAACTGTCTGATCAACATCCAAGTAATTTTTTGAAAAAGTTTCCCTTGCCAAATTTAATCAAAATCGGGTTCAGTTTTCACGCACAAGCGCGGACAGGAGGGGGGGGGAGTATTTTAACAGGCCCTTGGCGGGAATGAGAAGGCACAACAGAGTTTTTGCAGAATGTGATAGGTGAACAGAACTCTGGAAATGACGACGAAGTGACTTATATTACAAACTGAACAGCCGAAAATGACTACAGAGGCTTGCCGACTATATATTTGTGACACCCCTTGTTTAACTTGCGACTCTCTGTTAGGTTTTGCCGTGGAATGATATTTTCTTATACTATCTGAAAACACGCTTAAGTAGAGTTTCCTCCTCCAGACAGACACTTAAGTCACCTCTGCCAGAATCCCATTATTTTGCGAGAAAACATGCTGGTTCAAAACTACTTTTCTTACCATCCAGAAGGAAGATAGCGACTTAGCACGCTTTTCCGCATACCCTGCTACACGTTGTGGCACTTACGATACATTATAACTCCGCCCTAGGCATTTTCCTAAGGCATATAAAATCGAGTACATTTTTCACTTTCCAAAACCGTGACTGGCTACTTCCATCACAGGCACAGTCGATATATTTCTG
Source organism: Zootermopsis nevadensis (assembly GCF_000696155.1). The sequence continues at coordinate 1,219,977 of NW_019059587.1, read as the reverse complement.
TGATATTTGAGGTTATCACAGCGGCAAGTACCCTCAACCAGATGAATCCAGTCCACATTCTATTTATAATATATTTTAACATCGCTCTCCTATCTACGCCCAATAGTTTAAAAGTGGTCTGTTTCCTTCAGATTTACCGACTAAACACGAGAGTTCATTTGTAGTTTTAATTAACATTAACCAAAAAAAAATCCTTTTCTGTCAATTGATTGAAACAGCGACGTGAGATTTTTAAATTATCATTTACGTGATACAAATTCTTCACACGTATTACCTTAAGTGGAATACAAATATATGAACAGTGTCCTAGTTAATGTCAGCCACTGGGTAAAGCTTAACCTCTTAAAGCTCAGTGGTAACTATATGTACCATATGCAACGGAACCAATAAGTCTTCATTCTGTATTTATTTTGCATGTTTCTCAAAACAAACATAAGATTATTTCTTTAAACAGCGTTAAGCAGTTGATCTTTGTAATGGTGAAGAGTTGTGTTTTCTTCGCGGTACGGACTGGATTCTTAAAATATTATTTTCGATCTTTGTAATGGCGAAGAGTTGTGTTTTCTTCGCGGTACGGACTGGATTCTTAAAATATTATTTTCGATCTTTGTAATGGTGAAGTGTAGTGTTTTCTTTGCGGTACGGATTGAATTCTTAAATAAAATGTAAACGAGTTTCGGTTTTTAAAGGGTTGATACACTTAAGTGGAAGATGTCTGCACGGGATAAGGTAGACAGCAAGGAAGTTCATTAAGCTGCTAATGGACACGCGGAGTGCCCGCGTGTCCATTACTGAAACACCGCGGCAGACAGAGAACTTAATTTTGCGCTCTGTGCATTTGAGACAGAAGCCCTCCCCCCCCCCACGAATTCCTGTGGGCATTCTCGGCCGTACGGCGGGCACCTGCTGGTAGCTACCGCACATCACTGACATTTCTTTACTCAGTCTTCCATTTTCTAGACATGCCTGCGTATGTCACATAAATTTAGAGGGAGAGATCAAAAGATACACAAAAAGTTAATAGAGCTCAGAAGTTGCGTTTGAGGACAAGAACTTGTGAATATTTGAAATAGCGCGGGGGGAGGGGGGAGAGACGGTAAAAAAGGAATGGAGAAAACTGCACTGCGAAGAACTTCGTAATTTGTACCCTTCATCAGAATAATGAATCTTCAGAAGAGTGAGATAGGCGAGGCATGTAGAACGTATATGGGAGATGAGACATACATAAAGGATTCTGACCTAGAAACCTTGAAGGAAATCGACCACTTTAAAGACGTAGATGTAGATGGAAATATATTAAGATAGATCTTATATTACTATATAATACAATGGACTGGAATCCTCTGATCCAGGATAAGAACCAGTGTACGATTAAAATAAACCTATGGTTTCGGTAACAGAGAGGCTAAATCTTGGCTTATACCGGCTGCCCCAAGTACAATTCCACTTATTCGTGTGCTAATATAAATCGTACGCTCGGGATATTCGATGGTGTAGCGACAAAAGCTTCTTCATTTGAAACAGTGTTATATAATTTTAGTGTTTCAAACATATGAATAAATACGGATATCGAATATAAAACAATTACATAAGTCTATAATTGTAACGAGAGAAATTACAATGGACTGGTAATTTCAATGGAAGGTAAGCGCTCTGTATTGAACACACACAAAAAACGAAAAAATCAACATGGCCACCAACGTGAAACACACGTATATTAATGGCGTTATCCACAGCATCCAGAAGTTCTAGAGAGAGAGAGAGAGAGAGAGAGAGAGAGAGAGCGGTCAGCAGTCAGGTGTCACACAACAGGTTCTATTTATTCTGTTTTCAGAATCAGGCAAAATCCCGTGCGCGTAGTTAAACATTGCTCTCATACGCGCCCACATACACACAAACACACACGTTATAAACTGCTGCCGTTTTGTCACTTTGACGGGAACTCACAAAGGTAGATTTTATCTTTTGAAAAATCACCACTAATTGGAGCTTCTGACGAATTCGAGGGAAACAGACGCCAGGGATTCTGTCCCCATGTGTCAAACGACGGCTTGATGTCGGATGTGATTACCGGTCTGCAGCTTCTGATTTTAAAAACGTTCTCATGTCTGCGAACACACAAACCACGGATTATAAATACGTATCTACTGTGTGCTAAACGTCGTTGGAATTGATCATCTCTGATTATAAGATGAACCCGGATAAGGTTGGCAGCCTTCTACGATATTACTCCGGGTGCTGTCGGAAAACACTGCCGACGTTTCAGACACGCTTACACTCTCCATCACAGGTTGACCCAGGATAGTGTCCAGTGGCGGGCTATTGCGAACAAGGTAATTATCTTTCATGCAGGGAACTTCTAGACTACCTGAGCGACTATTAGCTTCTCTGTCCCATAGAGTTTGTTCAGTAACAAAAGTGTTACAGGTAAGACCGTCTAAGAGTTAGAGACACAGATGCACTCTGATCAAAACAAAACACATTTTGTGCGCCCGCTTCTGATTTTACTATGTGCCCATCGGTCTGCATATCCTCTGGGGGTTAGGTATTGAACTCATCTCCTCGTTTGACTTTTTAATAAAACCTAATAAGAAGTCATTTCAAGATCAGTTTCAGGAGCATTACCGCTTCTTGGGCTCACTCTACCACAAAAGAGGTCTTCCAATATCCCTCTTTCTTGCAGATTATATTTTACTATCTTCTCAGACGTTCTACAAGCTGTCTTTGTAGTTGGTTAATCTAGCGTGTAATAAATGTAGCGATACTTTTTATTAGCTAGATATATATTTAATTTCCCCCCCTCGTACGTTCATCGAACTTCAGGCCCACTTACACACACAAGAGCTTCGTTTCTTACTCCAATCTCTCATCTTTCAAGTCTCTGTACTAGACGACAAAGCTGTGACTGAAATTACTTTGTAGAATCCCATCTATCTATGTCTAGTCGTGTTATGTTACGTCGTGAATCATGTTAAAGCTATAAATATATGTACTATGTGGGTAAAAATGTATAGTTACTGATGCTACAAAAGGTTACCACCACGATTTAAACAATTAAACCAACTTAAATAATCATCCATCATACAGGGCTCTTGTGAATACAGTACAGAACAATAGAATTTCACTACAGGAGACATATTTCTTGATTATAATCAACTGGTTAACAATGTTTCGGTAACATTGATGAAAATGTGTTTCACATTGTATTTTTTGCGCAAAATTCAAATATGGCCTTGAAAATATTTCATCACGTACCATTTCTGTGGTATTTTGTCTTAACGTCTACCAAATGAGTGAATTTCTTGATTCAATAGGGATATATTTTTTTTGCAGGTTGGCTACACTGGCAGTCTCCCATAACCTCACTTTAAGTGTGAGTTTTGACGATTAAGCAAATGCTAACAGGAGTATTTATGATCAAAAAGGATGACGACTATTTATAGATTCGTCAAAGTTCAGCTTGAAGGACGTGCTGTTACACAATGGGAATGAAAAAGTTTTCAGTTCCAGTAGCACATTCTGTAGGCCTAAAAGAATCCTATGGAAATATTTAAAGAATCATCAAAAGTGTGAAGTACGAGGAACACACGTGGCAGCTATGCGGTGATTTTGAATTCAGAGCGTTGTTACTCGGTCTCCAAGGGGGATTCACTGAATACTGCTGTGTCCTCTGTGTGTGGGAGAGTAGAGTAACAGATAGGCAATATGAAACGAAAGACTGGAAAGGAAGAAATGAATTAATTCCGGGAAAAAGTAATATCAAGTTCAACCCACAAAATGTTCTCTTATCACTTCATATTAAACTAGGACTTATCAAAAATTGTGTTAAAGTAATGGACAAGGAAGAAGGATTCAAATATCTGAGGAGAATTTTTCCGAATCTTAGTGATGCCAAGTTGAAAGAAGGAATTTTTTGTAGGGCCTCAGATCAGAAAACTGTTGGACGATGGAAATTTTGAAGCCAGACTTTCTGCTAAAGAACTCGCAGCGTGGAAATCTTTTGTATCTGTGGTGAAAGGTTTCCTTGGAAAGCGAAAGGAATATAACTAATACCAGCAGCTTTGTAAATAAACCCATAAAATGACATGAGTAGTAGGCTAAACTTTGTAGTGTATACGGAGAAAAAGTAAAAGTTATCGTATAAGAAATCTTACATGTTGGGTGTTTTCAAGGTCATATTTGAAATCAGCGTCCCAAAATTAGTAAAGAACACCGAAAATTGTCCATGTTACCTGAAAAAAGTGAAAAATTGTTAAAGCTACTATCAGCTCTTATGAAACGCTGTACACCAATTAGAGTCAGACTTTACAACACCCTCATTTACCGCTTGGCGGTGAATGATACAGTTTCAGCCCGGGAGGGGATATATGACAGTTTCGTTCAACTTTATCAGTGGACGCAATGTATAACGTGGGTAGATGGATAGGAAACGTTTTTATTTTCAAATTTCACAAACACATTCATTCAGTGACAGACTCGGCCGAGAAAATACGAACAGAATGACATAACTTATTACCAAAACTCATGATTAATTCCTACCGCATCACAGAAATCAAAATTTTATTCGAATACCCCAATTAGTAAAATAAATTGTATTACAATACTTAAATGGCTCTTAAAACAAGGCATAAGGAAATGTAATGGATTCATGTGGCTCAGGAAACGGTTCAATTGTGGGCTTTTGTGAACACGGTAATGAACCCTGGGAGCAACTACTAGCTTCTTAAGAAGGGCTCTAAAAGAACGGGCATTGTTTTCTGAACACAAAAAGTAGGGCATAAGAACTTCCTGTCTGATAACTGATGTCTAGTCTAATTTATTGTCATAAACTGGCAATTACGTACATTTGATCTTAGATAAACTGTATTCACAGCTAACATGTTTAATGAACCGGTACGCTAATATGTGTGTCCTTTAAACAAAATAAGGAGAATAGGCTTATTATGTCCATGTTGTTATTCTGGGTTTGTATAGCAGCGTGGGGTAGATGCCAAACGTTTTGGCGGAACGCACTGCCCTCATCTTCGGAGCAATACTGACGCACAGCGCAGAACATTGTGAGAGGACACATGTATCTGGCGAGGCAACAGACCGAGTACAATTTATCTTCCCCGCTGATTAAGAACCGGGCTGTTACTCCCCCTCAGGACCTCCTGTGCCTTGCACAATTAATTGCGAGGTCTCAGGTGGTACAGCGTAATTATTTGTTTCAACAGCACGTAAGAACATGAAAACAGGAGACAGCTGAGACAAAGGAGAGAGAGAGAGAGAGAGAGAGAGAGAATACATGTTGATGTACTGCGACTCCATTTGTACAATACCAGGGTTTTCAACGTCTATGATCCGCTAGTTACATAATTCTTGTAAAACGCCGGGTTCATCAGTAAGTACAATGAGGAGTAATTATTCCTTTGTCAACCATCGCATTTGTTTTTTTTTCTCCTCTCCTGCTTGTACTTGTGAGCAGGAAAATCGAGTCCTCCTAAACGGGTTCATCAGATCGAAACTCTCTTTGATGTCCGAAGTTCGACTAAATTATATTTATGAATTCAGTCCGTACCGCAAAGAAAACACAACACTTCACGGTTACAAAGATCAACTGGTTAACGCCGTTTAAGAAAATAATCGCTGTTTATTCAGAGAGTCACATGAAGCACTGTGTAAATTTTTTTTATTGTTAAAGCAGATGGTACATGTAATTGTCACTAGGGTTTAAAGCTTCAACGTAATGCCAAGTTTAGGAATACATGGAGCTATACTGATATTTCCCCCCCCCCCATACGTACTCAGGGCGAAGTGCATTTATAGAGTCCGAATGACTTACATCATCCATCCAACAGCGCAGACCTATTCCAGCTCGAAAAGAAAGCGATAACATGTAATTTGAATCGCGAATTTGCAGCCAACTGTAAGTTTACCACACCACGACAGAAACAAGAAAAGTGATCAAATATTATAGTCATGTTAAGAAATGAACATGACAAGAGAAAAGAAAAGAAACCTGCCAAAGAAATCAGATTCATGAATGCAGAACTGAATTTTACTTCATTTCCTTTCGAAGTTTCTAACCTAAGGAAAATTCTGATGGTCATATGGAATAAATATAATCAGCAGATTCATATACAGAATGTCCCACGTAACTTGGAACCGACCCACTAGCATGTGACGGCCGGGGTCCTCGTTGTGACCAACTCATTTCCCAATAGTTTTCCCCGCTGTTACTGAAGCATTGTGACGGGTCCCACGTTAAATTAGACAGTCTTTGTTTTAAGACGGCTGGCATCCCGTGCTTACCAATTAAACCATTTTTAATGGAGGTCACAGAAATAAATCTTTCTTAGAACGCTTATTACTTACTCAATAATCAATAAATTCCACAATTTTATAAACTCCTTAACATAGCCTTCCCTGAATCAGTTAAATACATCCCCATCTTCAAGTCCTGATTTTGTAAGACATTTTAATATTATCTTAAGATTTGCCGGCTAGAAGTTTATCGCAAAACGTGCTACAAGCCACGCCCTTAATACTCTGCCAACACTTATGTTTAATTTAAAAATATCATTTATGATGCTAGCTACCTGAAATCTTTTAAAACCCACTTAACGCTGCATCAACTGATTTAACTCTTGGATCAAATGTATCTGATAACTTGCTACATCTTTTTCCGCATCTCCGACAACTCTATGTAAGGCTTGAACTCCGGAAGATCAACTTTCTAACACTACTCGTATTTTGGAAAATTCATTATGCAGAATTTTACATTCTTATAAAAACGTATACAGTTTCGCCGTTCCCTCACGGCAACTTCTCCGTCACTTCTGTGTGGCATGTAGTCGAAACACTACATTGCAGGGGCACAGAAACAGCTTCGTGGCAATCAACGCGTTTTCAATAATTCGTATGAAATTTCTGCACCGGAGATGATGTCATAAACAATATCTTGAAGCACTGACGAAGTCAACAAACACCTAAGTCTCCCAGGCAGTCACTTTCAGGTTTTCAGACTAAACGTACAGTTACAGATATAATAAATAAAATGAACAGCTGAATTTTACATTATTTGAGCCCATATGAAACTGTTATCAGTGAATTGTCTTATAACAGAACCTACACAGAATTATATAACCCCCTCTCTCATTCTGTGTGTGTACGTGGGTAAAGGAGAAACGAACCTGGGCGTGACATGTGTGCAGTTGAACGCGAAATTAAAAGCATTTTGCAACGAAACTAACAACTATTAATTGGTAAGCATTCGCACGTGGCGCCACAGGACGACAAAAGGAACAAACCAAAAACAAAAAAAAACAACACAATCAACAATTAATGAAATCTATTCAGGCTTTCACGGTCATTTATTAAAGCAAATGATAAATATTTTGTGCGAGTTGTTTTAGCATCATAAAGCTTCATAAACAGAGCTCATGGTTGTGCGACTCCGTACGTTGAATCTCAGAAAGTACTGAACGGATTTCGTTGAAATTTGGTATGACCGTCTACGATGAAAGTTCTGCGACGCGCTTGATTTCGGATCTAATTTCCCCACATAAAATAAATAACACGCCCAGGGTGAAGTTGTTTGAAATCAGGGTCCTTTGACCTAAGAGGGGCCACGAAAAGAAAGCTTATAACTCCATAATAAAGCGGTACATAATTTTACCCTTCGCCAAACAAAATTACCTCGACAAATCAAAGGGATGGGTATAATACGCAGCATGAATCGGACAGATCAGAAATTAACACAAAGTTTCGATTGTGAATGGGCGAACTAACCTTAAATTAAAGGATAATATTAAAACTGATCTTTGAGAAATACGGCGTAAGAGCGTGGAATGGATTCAAGTGTCTCAGAACAGGGTCCAGTGACTTTCTCCTGTGAACACAGAAATAAAACTTTCAGTTACATTTTTTTTATAGGAATTTCTCGATCTACTGAGTGGCTTTTTGTTTCTCGACGAAAACTTGATCTACCTTCATGTGTATAATAGCTGTAAATGTGGTAGATGGATAAGAATTCTGTAAATTATTATTCAATTCGGACCGATGCGAACTTTCGTTGCATTTCGACGAAGAGCCAATCAATGGCCGGGGACGGCGCTGGCGTCCGTGACCAATGAGACGAATGTTTCTCGCCACATGACCACTCGCCTTGGTTGGGTTATAGCTCCGATAATTCCCGATCGACTTCCTTTTAAAGTCGTCACTGACGTCTGTGCCGCTGGGAACGAGTACATAACGCCGAGTGTCGGAGGACGTGAAATGCAGATCGATATATCGAACGCAGACAAACAGATAAATAATCGTCTGATAAAGTGAGTAACGAATGAGGAGGAACATGACAGAGAAGAATAATTCAATTTGTCTCAACATAAAGAGTTTTCTCTGGAGTAGCAAACAGCGAAAGCTAGTTAGTTACTGAATACAGCAATGTCTTCAGTCGAAGACAATTTGCTTCCCACGTACGTTCTAAACCAATGAGGCCCTTGTTCTTGAGTTAAGGGGCTGTAGGATCTCCCCGAAACTTCACTTTTCACTTTACGCACATAAACAAGAGGTCAATTTCGTAACTTGAAAATAAATATTAATATTTTCACTCTCTTCACACAGGCAGGAGTACCGGGGTTTGATTTCCGGCGGGGGACAGAGATTTATCCCTTAGCCACAGCGTCCAGACGGGCTCTGGGGTCCTCCCAGCTGCCTCTTCCCGGTGGTAAGGCGGTGACTAGTCATCTCTATTTAGTGTCGAAGTAAACAGTGGAGTAAAACTCCCAACTCCCCCGCACGCCTTCACGGTGTGGTGCTTAATTAAGCATCAGGGAATCTTAGAAAACTAAAATTAATTTCCATCTTTGTGAAATCCATTCATTACCTTCCTCATTTCATGCCCTTTCAAAACGTCAATTATTGGGTTCGCTCTACTGAATCCGTATTCATGAAAATGTAATCTTGTTGTTGGTTTGCAAGGCATAAATAAATGGATTCCCAGTTAGATTAATAATTTTCCTTGTTTGGTAACAAAACGTTGTTCATCCCTTATGAGAGAACCCAAGCTTACAAACCACACAATATACGATGTGCAATTTAATGTTTTGCTTACGTCTACAGGTTTGGAATCAGAGTCATTCAAGCGTATATTATTGGTAACATCTAACTCAGGACTTACAAAAGCGTGTAATTCCAAGTAGTTTCTGGAGCATAAACTTAACAAACTTCTTCACCGTACAACTGAGATATAAGCATTGCTACCGATTATCAGTCACGCTAAGTCACAGAAATTACACACGACGGCTAAATGTATTACCACGAACCTCCATAGAAAATCAGACGGAAAAACGTAGCAAGCATAACGTGGACGATAAATGCCTATAAAATCCTGAAACAGCTCACAAGAGCAAGGCGTATATAAGTGGATAAAATTATAACTCCACTGAGCAGAGTGATGTATGGAAAACCTAATAATCGCTTGTCTAGATGTAGAATTGCGTCTTTTAAAAAAGAGAAGAGTGTCTCGAAACTCCGTTTCACGCTAAGTTGGACACACGTATAAAACAGACTATAAACTAATGAAAAATACCGATATTAAACAGAGACTTTGGATGATGTAAATAATAATGTTGGCTGTCTTCTGGATTGTAGCGTTCTGGAACCTGGATAACTCCACTGAGCAGAGTGATGTATGGAAAACCTAATAATCGCTTGTCTAGATGTAGAATTGCGTCTTTTAAAAAAGAGAAGAGTGTCTCGAAACTCCGTTTCACGCTAAGTTGGACACACGTATAAAACAGACTATAAACTAATGAAAAATACCGATATTAAACAGAGACTTTGGATGATGTAAATAATAATGTTGGCTGTCTTCTGGATTGTAGCGTTCTGGAACCTGGTAGAACTTGAGGTTCTCACAGCGGTGAGTATGAAGATATTCGTCTTCTGGGTTATTGCACTGTGTAGTCTGGTCGATGTTAACCAACGTTTCAGAGGTCATACTGCCTCCGTCATCAGAGTATGAAGATTTCTGTCTTCTGGGTTGTTGCGCTGTGTAGTCTGGTCGATGTT
>NW_019059587.1:1195936-1208888 GCF_000696155.1 Zootermopsis nevadensis | reverse complement strand
AACCCAGAAGACAGAAATCTTCATACTCTGATGACGGAGGCAGTATGACCTCTGAAACGTTGGTTAACATCGACCAGACTACACAGCGCAATAACCCAGAAGACAGAAATCTTCAACCTGGTAGAAGTTTACCGACGTTTCAGAGGTCCTTGCTGCCTACACCATCATCATCCGACAGTAAACTTCTACCAGATCACAACCCAGAAGACATCCATCTTCGTGAGAACTTGAAATCCTACAGAAAATGATGATGATGATAGCAGTGGTGGTTATCACCATGGTGATGATGACAATAACAACTTTATAACCTACGTTCTTCCCTGACGTTTCCGTAGTAACATATGACACAGTTAGAGCACAAAGCATACAGCAGTGATCAACTTTATCAGAAAATTCGATTCCCACCGCCGAACAGTCAAATTGAATAGCAGCTGACTGAACACTTAATGTGGCCCAGTAATTGAACTTGGTCCAGCGGCTTTCGTGTGTATCACAACGAAAACACATGCGGCCAGCACGTTCGTTAACACACGGCCCGATTGAACTGATGTATGCTAAAATATTACATAGCCGTGAAAGCGACCACGCGACCAAGCGTGCTGCTAATATTTGAACGCGTAATTAATTGCATTTTGCTTTTAACATACGATTCCCAGTAAACAAAGCTATGGAGTTCAATCCTAGCTCGTTCATTGCCTACAAACGCGTTTATTTGTCTCTGATTGCCGTAAAGGTCTAAATACATAAAGGTATAGCTTTCTACGGGTGTGAAACTTGGTCTCTCAGCCTACAAGTTTTCTCCAGCCCCTCCATTAAAACGTCGTGCAGGCGAAACAGGGATCAGAGTCTCCACAATTGCAACCGATCAAATCTATTACGGAATCAACTTGATGTTTTTAAAGACAAGCCATTCAATACAAACTTTGATCACAAGATGAAAATTCATGGAAATAAAAAACTGTTGCCCATAATTTTATATTTGGGCAAGGCCGTGGTCTAGGCAACACGGAGTTTTCCTCCGGGGGCTTCCCCGGTTTCTCCGTGGCATCCCAACAATTACTCCATTCACACACAGAAGAAGGCAATGGCAAACCACTCCTGGATCATCTGCCAAGAACGTATATGAACAGATGATTTCCGGCGGTGCCCGAATTTATAACTTGTTTTGGGCAAGGCCGTGGTCTAGGCAACACTGAGTTTTCTCCGTGGCATCCCAACAATTACTCATTACTCCATACACACAGAAGAAGGCAATGGCAAATCACTTCTGGATCATCTGCCAAGAACGTATATGAACAGGTCCCAGTCCGAGAAAAGGATGGAAGGATCCTGTTCATATGGACCTGTCGTCAGACAGAACACTAAATAAATAAATAAGTGGTACATATAAAACACGAATGGTAAATTTTATCAATACACCAGATTAAAATAAGCCGCCAGCGGTCAGCAGATCACAAGTTGAGGAAACGCTGTCCTAACATACAGCAGGCGTTTGGCTTATTGTTACAAACCTCGGTTATGTTTATCAATATTTTCGCGTTAAAACAAACCAGCGTATTTTTAAACATTTTGGGTGGTACAGAACGTAGACACTGTCACTGGATTCTATTTTAAAGTAACCTTCCAGATATATTTTGACGTGAATCCTTTAGAGGCGTAAAAGTGTCTGTCTGCAGCCGCGGCGAACAGATACAAGTGACTGGCAACGTCTCAGCTGTTCAGTTCTGAAATATGAATCATTCATATCGGCATAAAAGTAGGGAGGGAGAATACAAGGTTTGACTTTCTTTTTGTGGCGAGATCTTGAACCAGAGACACGTTCAAGAACGTAGGTTTCTATCAATTCCTATTCGCTGGGATATAAAAGAAGAATTCGATACCAGAGATCCAATTTCTTCAGCATTCACTATCATTTTTCATACATACTATTATAACAGCATTATGGTATAAAATATAAGAACTCACATTCAAGTAATTACAATTTTCCAAGCATTAAACCAACATGTTCAGGTCTAGTTCTCCCTTCTTCAGGAGTTAAATCAGTATAGAGGCTGTTACATATTTACATTAACCCCTTGAAGTCGAAAGAAAGGAGACCGACGCATGTCTAAATAATATATAAGAATTTAGCCCGTACCGCGAAGAAAACACAACTCATCACCGTTACGTATACCAAGTGTCCAATGAAATAACAGCTGTTCGTTCTGAGAATCATATTAAGCATATGGACACAAATTTCAGAGGTAATGATTGTTGAAGACGGTGGTACATATAGTTACCACTGGGCTTTAAAGGGTCTGAGTCCGAAGCCAACCGCGCTTAAACCCTACGATGCCCAGAAGTGGCGAAATGACCCTGTAATCCCAGCTGACGTCAGAAACTGATTTAGTATCATCATGAATATTTCAGTGCCTCCCAAATACGAACATCAAGTTCATATGCAGAAGATACAATTCTGGGGGTCTTCAAACTTGGGACAATCTATGTCAGACCCAGCCTATCTTATTGGCACGAGATTTCTTCCTCTGCGTCACAACACTCCACGCATATCAGCAAATTTCAGCGTGAATTCTCATCGTCCGTGATCCAGACTAACATTACCTGATAAACAGCTCCACACTCAGGCAGGTCTGAATGAAACATGTTAATTACAAACACAAAATTGACAGATGGTCACGATAACAGCAATGTATAATTAAGATATTAAATGTCCATGCTAATAGCATCGGCGGCCATTACAGATAAGTGCTAATATCTGACAATAATAATTCAATATTTTATTTTAATAATTCGATATAATTTTTTCAAGTCCTTGACAACACCCCCCCCCCGCCCAAAAGGGGGCCCAATTACAGCCAAGGTCTAAAAATAACACAAGGACACTTAATATAATGCGTAAACGACACAAATTATCAAGAAATAGCATTAGATGAGAATAAGATCCGCCCCTGGTTTTAGCAGTTTAAAAACTTCGGAGTTCTAACGTTAGATAAGTTTCCATGGAAACAGAGATCCACGAAACTTTCGCATCTTTGTGGTGACCTGCGTTGGTGCAGCCCGGCTTAAAGAATTTCACATATCTCGTGTTTTCCGCTCGGCTGCCGACAGAGCGCGCTTGAAAATAGACCACATTTATCTCGCGTCTCCATGCTGTTTATCACGACATTCACAATAATAACACAAAGGAAAAGGTCAGGAACTACAGACATTTAAACATATTTGTGTACAGAGCGTCTATAATATAACGTCCTTATCGACAGATAGAATTGTATTCGAGTATGAAGTTCCATCAATAACACCACACATGCTGGACGGAAATGGCTTCCGCAATATACAGAGTGATTCACAAGTCCTTGAGAATACAACTTACGTGCTTCACCTCCAACGCGCGCGCGTGATTATACGGAATTTTTAATAACTCTGTATCCGATACGATTTGTTTCCTCCATGGCGAGTCCTTTGTCACCAGGACACAGCACGACGTCAGGATGCAAATGGAGACGGCCGACAGGGGGTGGTCCTTCAGTACGGTGTTTGATGCATCAATTTATCATCGGAATAGCGTACAGTGGCAGGCTGTTGTGAACACGGGCATGAACACTCGGGTTCCACATAAGATGGACCGAGCGATTATCAGACTGTCAAGAACTCTGCAGTATGAATTTTATTTTCACTTGAAGTTTCCTGAGACTTCGATACGATTTCTATCCAATTTCGACAGAGCCTTCTTTACGTAACAACTTAACCTTGGCGGCAAATTTCTTCTGTCCAGTTAACAATATTTTTGAGCATCGTGCAACCACAGAAGTTATCAAGGACAAGCAGGCGAGTTAAAAGAGTAGATTCATTTTGTATCTCATCTTTTATCGCATCTGACGATAAAAAGTGACTCCTTCGCGAAAGAAGTGTTAAAATTAACAACTTCTACAACAAAATTCACTGCACAGAAATTCGTACATAAATAGGGGTCAACATGTCTGTTGGAATGTCAAGGGGAAGTTAGACGTGTCATAAAATGAGAATCACAAAATCCACACTTGACATTTTAAGACACCACAAAGGCAGTTTCGTTGCTTTTATTATAACACAGTGCTGAAAACAGAGCGCTGAACATCGAGTCGATAACAGGGTGTGCAACATTACCGACAATTATTTTCAATCCAAAATTTCAGTTCCTTGTTGCATATTCGTCTCGATGAGCGCTCTGTTTAAAATTATTTTTCGTGACAAAATGAATTAGGCTTCACTCTTTAAACGGTTGCGTAGCAACGGATCGAAGCAAATACTTTAACTTCGATATTTCACGTAATGTTTAGGCTAATTTCAACAGATTTTGATGCAGTAAGTCAAAACCATAATCTGACGATGAAAAGTGACTCCTTCGTGAAAGAAGTGTTGATAACAGGGTGTGCAACATTACCGACAATTATTTTCAATCCGAAATTTCAGTTCCTTGTTGCGTATCGTCTCGATGAGCGCTCTGTTTAAAATTATTTTTCGTGACAAAATGAATTAGGCTTCACCCTTCAAACGGTTGCGTAGCAACGGATTGAAGCAAATACTTTCATTTTCCATATTTCACGTAATGTTTAGGCTAATTTCAACAGATTTTGATGCAGTAACTCAAAACGATGGAATTCCTTTCGTTTGGGTGCACACTATTTTATAAAGTCCTACTGCTTTAATAGAACTAATTAATTAAATAAAATTATATTTACTTGATTTAATTAATTTTATTATATTAAACATAAAAGAGTACAAAATACTTCAAACATGCTTGTATTAAACAACGAACGAAAAATATTAGGAGCTTTAGTCTGAAGACATGTAGTGAAGAAAAGAAGTAGTACAAGAGACCATGGAACAGATGGATCATGACGCACAAGAGTGTTAACGGGCTACTCAAGTGTTACGGTGTATCGTCCGATGTGATGTCGGAGACCTAGCAGAGGTCAACAGCTGTAACTTATGACGTAAGCAAGAGGATAAACCCGCCTGGAGGCTGGGAAATCCACGAGGGAGTTGCCAAAAATCAGTGCCCCCAAGCAAAGGTCGACAAATGTACCTCGTGGACTGAAATTACTGAGACAAAAACTGAAATAATGTGTCAGCTTGTCAGATGCGAGGTCGGACACATAAATATGTCTTACCACAAAATTACCCACTGAACCAGTACTTCAACCACGTTTTCCTTAATATTTGTCACGCCCTGAAGAAGGCGGCAATATGTGGCTCCGAAACGTTGGTATGTTCCCAACAAATCCGCACGGCGTTACCACCCAGAACAACATCATCGACAGCGAAATCACGAAAACCTCAAAGCAGAAACCAGCCCACGGCCTCGGCTTGTATCTCCGAGAGGAACAGATATTTTGAGTTCTCGTGCCATCAGATATCCGTACTCAGACGTAACCAGCATTCGTTTAAAGCAACAGTCGATACGCCACGGGCATGTACGTACTGTATAAATATCCGCCTCGTTGTCATGGAATAAATGGGCTTTTGGTAAAGCCACCGAGTGAACCAATTTTTGATTCGTTTTTATTGAAACTGTTATAATTAATTTGAACCGTGTAAGCAAGAGACACGTAGTATATACGACCGCGGTTGTTTTAAGGGCTGTGCCGTGAATGACGCGTGTAATCAGCCGCCAACACGTCACGGGTCAACACCAACGAGTTCCGATTTAGAAGTACAGTGTGTTCCGGAATTAGATGCACGACCACAGGATTAAAGGATATTGTAGGTGCGTCATATTGTGATTTATTTAAATAGTATTAAAATATATTAAAATTGGCCGTCAATCACAATATAAGATAATTAAAAGATTAAAAATCGAGTACTCGATACGGAACGTAAAATTATATTTTAATCTTTTAATTATCTTATATTGTGATTGACGGCCAATTTTAATATATTTTTAACACAGGATTAAAATCTAAGTTGTTACACTTGCTGAACGCCAGGTAAAACAAGGCACTCATGACAACATCTTGACCGCAGACGAAAAAAATGACGGTGTAGAAACGAGGATAATATTAAAACGAATCTTAAACGAACAAGTTATGGATTCGGAAATGGACTAGCAGCGGGCTTTTGTGAACACGGCAATAAAACTTCAGGTTCAATAAAAGGAGGGGAATATCTTGACCAGATGAGTGACTATCAGTTTCTCTAGAGAGGCCCTGTTACACTGAGTTAAAGATAATCACCACGCCATGAAGATGTATGGCGACGTGGAGGAATACATCCATGTATTCTTAATCCAAACACCAGATGAAGGTGAACGAACATTCTTCTCGACGTTTCGGCTGGTTTCACCCTCCCGGCAAAGAGAACCAGGTGCTCACCGGATAGGAGACTGGTTGGGCCCCAAAGCCGGTCTTGCTAAGATTCGTTCGCGGGAGTCGAACACCAGATCAACGTTTACAATTGAAACCTTACATAAAAACATCAAGTTCTTGTTCTTAAAGCGTTACTATGAGACGGCCTTTTCATCGGTTGTTCAGAGAAAAACTATTTGTGGCTCTCTGCCATTCGAACAAGTAGCTTGCGACATGGAAATTTATAAACAGGATAAAAAGGAGATGTTATCATAACTCGTATGCCTACAAGGGACTCGTACGTATTTTTAAATACCAAAAAGCAATCATTCTGTAGAAAGGTGTGTCGTAAATGTCTCGAAAGAACAAACTGTATCGTGCATTCCAACCTACAACTAAATTTTAAAGCTTGCACTCACTACTCTACAAAAGTAACACGCCATTAGTTACAAAGAGAAAATAGACAAATTTATAGAACCACATCAAACCGTTTTTCTAGCAGACAGTTACGTTTGTTTCAAACAAGTGAACGGCTTCATTCGCACTATTTACATGAATGTCAATGCATAAATGTTGATATCAGACCCTATATTAAACTCATTAGTTTACAGAAATGCTTTCATAACGTACAGAATTACAGGAAATTATTATGCATCCGTTATCTCGGCAACAAGGGGTTTAATTTAAACAAAACTTCTGAAATTAACAAACAGACATAATGCTTTACACTAAAATTCTCTGCGTCAGAGCTGAGTTCAAAACCAATGTGTCGGAGACCTTCTCTGCCACCTTCATCAGGGCCGATGTGGGGACAAGACAAAGTTTCTCATACATAAGTCCACCCTGCATTGCTGCTTCTGTGTTGATCTCTAACTAAAAAAAGACGCGGATACTCCAAGAGAATTTTAATGTACTTATTCGTCGTAAAAGGTCAAATCATACTCACGCATAATTTAAAACGCAATCCAACAATCATGTAATACTGTATACTGAATTAAATCAACAGCACTCCCTCCTAGTTGCTAGGCCGCTACTCACGTCAGCTGGAGAGGTGCGAACACGGCTTATTCACAAGCAGAACCTGTGTTAATTCACGATCATTACTTCGCGACGAAATATTTTCCTGCTACCCGTGAAGCATTTGGCAATGCGAATTCTGACACTGGAAATGTGTTTGCCTTCGAAGTGGTGATGGTGCACATCTGCTGTGCATTTCTCTTAAAAGCACTCAAGGAAACAACTCGTTCGTCTTTAAATACTGATGTTACAAAAGATTCACTGCTGGCGTAGTAAATGGAACACCCTGTATTTACAACCTGGTTTAGCGGATTAAGACCTATCACGGTAAATGTGATATGACGTGTAACTAGGATAAGGGTCTAACATTACTGCCATATACGACTTCAACCCACGCAAATTCACTAGTACTACAGTTACCTCTACTGCCCTAGGACTTTGTAACAGAACTGAACACAATGCCTTCTGTTAAATAATGCAAGATGCAATTCAAGAAGCCACAACTAATTTAATATTCCGAATATCAAAATGTAAAAGTATGAAAAAGTAAAAAAAATCCTGTAGACACCATATTGACATTTTAGCTAATAATTATAACACTAATATTTTACCGCTCACTTTTTGGTGAACTTTACAAAAATTATAGTGCACATTTTCAGAGAAACTGTTATGGCTAATTACAATGGACACACTGCACTGGAATATTGATCTGGCTTAACCTACCTTCCATCCTCTGGTTAAATAAAAACTGTGCGCTGCTGACAAACCCAGAGCACTGGGACCCATATTTCGCGTCTAC
Organism: Zootermopsis nevadensis; assembly: GCF_000696155.1. The sequence goes on along the minus strand of NW_019059587.1, from coordinate 1,200,749 downwards.
CTCCACGAGTTCGAGTCTTTTTTTCGAAATGCTAATAGTCGCCCAACTGGATAATAATTTCCTTAAATTTCATGGAACCCAGAGATTCATCACCGTCTTCATCAGAACTAGCCTGAGGCATATGAATGCAGTTCACACAACACTCTATTTTCCCCTACGATATATTTTAATATTATCCTCCCATCTAGGGATTAAAAAGTTGCGCGCAATCGCCATGATGATGGAGGCAGCACGCACGTCTGATATGTCATCAATATCCACACACACGCCTCGATGTTATATCTGATCTGAATGGCTACGAGGTGTACTGTCTTTGATCAAAGTCAGCTAATCAGTGCTGCCACACTCCAGGAACGGGGAGGGGGGGGAGGATTAAAAATTAAATTATTGTGAGCGTCACAATAGAACTATGAGCGTGGGTTGTATTACTATGAAAAACTAACCAGATCCTAGACATGAAACGATACTGACTGAACAACATTACGTTGTTTGTTTGTTTGTTTGTCATCAGTCTTTCGACTGCTTTGATGCGGTCCCACGTTTTCGCCTATCTTGCGCCAATCTCTTCATTTCCACATCCTCAAAAATCTGCGTCACATGTTCCAATCTTCGTCTCCCCCTACGATTCCTTCCTTCAACTGTTCCTTCCGTTACCAAATTAACCAATCCTGGGTGCCTCAGGACGTGTCCCGCCATCCCATCTCTTCTTCTGGTAAGATTTTTCCATAGACTTCTTTCTTCGCCTATCCTGTCTAAGACCAGCTCATTTCGTACTTTATCAGCCCACTTAATTTACAAGAGAAAAAGGAAATTTTTTTACGATAGTAAGTTATTTGGAAAAAAAATCTGAAGGCTTCTCAGAAATACAAAAATCAATTAAAAACCCCAAGACTACTATGCTCCATAACTAGATTCATGGGACGGAACCCTTCTCGATAAGCTAACAGTGGCTCAGCTAAATAAGGCCTTTTACACTTTTTATGGAACCCGAATTTTTCATTACAGTCTTCAAAAGTTACGAACACATTATCCTATCCTGAGTCACACGAATTCGGATTAAGTTCTGGTGAACGCTCTCCTTCACTGTTACTCTCAGACGCAAAATAAATTCTGACCAGAACACCGCTACTTTAAAGCTAGATATCTCATCCATAGAATGGAAAATACTGCAAGATTGTGAATTCGGGTATGTAAATGCTCGAATTTATACCACCCCATAATCATGGGTTTCGGTGTATATATTCACGCACTGTACTCATGCAAACGTAATATCCTTATTATATAAACACAGGGTTTATTTCCGAAGTCTGGCTTCCTACATACAACTGTTACGCACATCTTAAAGCACGTACACGCGAATACACAATTTGTTAACCTGGGATTACAAAGTTATGGCCCATTTAAATCCTGACAAGGTACAAAATACCTCTAACTGATACCTTTAATGTCTCTCTAACAATCGCTACTATTTCCCTAATATCGATTCAACAACATATATATATATATACAGTTCTCGACTGTGCTGCCACTGATACTTCTGTATCAATACGAACGAGGACAAAGAAGTCGTCTTCGAGGGTGACACACCCTCGAATCTGAGTCGCTGTAGCAAAGTACAGAGTCTTTATTCTTTCATCAACTTTGTGAAACCAAGATTCTGCAGTCTGCAACTCAAAAGGACCCTGATTTTACAGTGATTAATGAGTTTTAAGAAGATTAAATACGGAGAAAGGATGAATAATGCATAAGGCTTTCGTAACATCCACAAATGAGAAATGTCACTTACTACGAATACAAAATGAAATCTTCTCGTTAACTACTTCACAATTTGAATTAAGGGCATAAATAATTGCAATGTTCAGATGACAACCGCTGATTATTATTTTTAAAGTTTATAAAAAAAAGCAAACAAATGGTAAAACAATTAAACCACAGATAACAACGCCACTCTTCTCGACTTTATTCAATGAACACACAAATAGACGATAAAATTTAAATTTATATTGACATGATCTAACAGCATTTCTTACTGGTAACGTAATGCCAAACGTCATACGTCTGTGACATAATCATCCCGATAATTTCCAATTAAGAGCAGACGTTTCAGCTAAGTTCATTTCAACTCCACGTACATAAAAAGTCACATCCCATATCATCAATGATAAATGTTGAGTGTTATTTATAAAATTCCATCTTATTTCAGACGTACCAATAGAAAGCTACAAAACCATGCAGTGAACTTCGGCATTAACGTAACACGTAATAAATTTTTCAAAACTGGTTAAAACAGCATTTAAACAAAATCTTTAACAAGCTCAGTAGTAACACGGACGAATGATTGGACTATATTAGCTACTCAAGCATCCATTTAAGCTTCAATATAGCTTTAGGTCACAAAATTTATATCTTAACAACATCAGACTCCATCAGCATCTGACTTAACGACATTAATTACCGTCCGCCTTGATTAAGTATGCTCTTATCACAAGTAAAAATAAATTAAAATACTTGTTACCTATAAGCATATGTCAAATCACGGGAGATAAAGTAGTCTGGGAATATAGCATGCACGGGTGAGATGAGAAATGAATTGGCGGGAATACCTGAAGAAACAGACCACTCGGAAGATCGAGACGCACAGGGAATGATAATATTAAAACGGATCTTAAAGAAATGGGATGCGAAAATGTATACTGAATTCATTTGGCTCAGGATAGGAACAGGTGGAGGGCTCTTGTGAACATATTTATAAACATTTTGTTTCAATAAAAGACGGGAACATTTTTAAATACTTTGACAACTAAATCGAGCGAGTTTCTTTAATTCATTTTAAATAGAAACGCACCTGGACGGGAAAAAAATGTTCACGGCCCTCGGAATTTTGTTATAAGCAAGTTCTCTTGTAAAACCATTACATATCCCAGGAGTGAAATGAAAATAAATAACAATGTTTTTGCGGGAGAGAAATCACGACGCTTCTAAATTCTAAACAGCGATGCCGAATGGCTATAAAGCTGAATTATTGAGCAATTATGTTCTACACAAGACACAGAATTGTATAAGATTTAACATCATCTTAAGAGCTTTCACGTAACAAAGGCGTCTGATACAACGAACAGGAGTAGAGTATTTTAAGAGGCTATGAGAGAAAGTTCCAGTATCCAGTGACTTCTGAGAACGCATTGTGAGGGCAACTCGTGACGTCAATGCTGGGGGAACGTAAATCAGATCGTCCTACTATTTTGGGCTACTTTATTTTTTTTTCTGACACCCTGGCCCATCCGTCTGACAAGCTCACGCACAAGAGAGCCATGGCGTCCCACAGCGCCGAAGTGTAGAAGCAAGCTCCAGACGTCGTTTGGATTGATCATGCATTGTCCTCAACACGCGTCTACGCAAAATAACTGATTGCCGACGCTCGTCTAAATAATATTTAAGTATTCAGTCCGTACCGCGAAGTAAACACTACACTTCACCATTACAAAGATCAACTGGTTAACGCTGTTTAAGGAAATGATCGCTTTTTACAGGGAATCATACGAAACACATAAATACAAAATGAAGAGTTAATGATTGTTAAACGAGCTGGTAAGTACAGTTACCACTACACTTTGAAGGGTTAAAAATTACATGAGTGTTGACAGGTTATTGACATTATAAATATCAAAAGTAAAAATTGTTTTAGAAAAGTATTTCAGAGCTTTCTAAAGCTCAATGCTAAATATACTAATTGCCTTAAACGGCGTTAATATGCTGATCCATGTAATGGTGAAGCGTTGTGCTTTCTTTGCGGTACGGACTGAGTCTTTAAATATTAACATGAACTTCGGATTCCAAGGGTTAAAGAAATGAAGAAGTCTAGTTCTTGAGGGTATCTTCGCTGGAGTTCAATGTACAACTTCAGGTTTCGGAGACAATAATTACACGCCTCTACAGGGAGAAATTGTATGCACACACGTCATCATTAGACGCGGCTGATCTCCAAAAGCCGAACTTCTTCCTTTGGCATGAAAAGTGTGAGAATAAACAGATATGCACAGTTTCGTGGGACTACGGTCGTCCTGATGAAGGCGGCAGTGAGAACCTTCGAAACGTCGGTAAACGGCACAACATTCCAATGACGACATCTTCAGAATCACCACCGAGAGAACCTGAAGTCTCAAACTACGCTTTTCTTTTAAAGATTCAGTAGAACACGTAAGGCGCGTTATATTAAATTTCACTGTATTTCAAGGGTTCACTACCTCGACAGAATACCTTTGTCATTTTAATTCTTCCTATTTGAATGGGTAAGCAAACCTGCAAAGACCTTGATATAAAATATCCAACACAAAGGTTATCCCAATAACGGCACTTCCTTGAACGTAAAGATGTTTACGTCAGATCTCGTGAATGCGTGTATTGACGGCTATCGGGAATGTTTTCATTCGAGTCGACCATTCTTTTGTGAGGGAATTCTATATACACTTCTGAGGAAGTAAAAACACGGAATTGAGGGATGAATTTAGAATATAAAGGGGAAATACAGAAAAGCAGAATATGCGATGTTACTACTTTCAGAAAAAAAATACGGATCTGCAAAACAAAATGAATGAGGCTTTGTGAAGTGACAATTCACTGCCCGACATTGATAAGTTATATTTTAAGACGATTCCTTGAGGACGCCTACGATTTCTTGACGAGGTCACATCAATTCCTGCTAAAGTATCTTTCTCTTAATGGACAGAACGAAGGCATGTGAAGTCTGACTGCGCGTTTGCCTACAACGGAGAATACTCTGGTCCGGTTACAAATGCGCCAGACACTAAAATAT
>NW_019059587.1:1172283-1183511 GCF_000696155.1 Zootermopsis nevadensis | reverse complement strand
ACCCCCCCCCCCCCCCCCCCACCCCAAGTTCGCCAGGCAAATCCTGGTCTATTCCTTATATTCATGTTTGAAAAACGTATTCCTAGCACAAACCAAAAGTCCCCACTGAAGATTTCCCATATACAGTCTACAGTTATGCCAAAAAGTTCAGTACCAGACAAATATCTATTAACGCAGGCGTACAGACGAAAAGATATGCAAACAGTGTATTACCTACATTAAGATCCGTTGAAGTCTTGAAACACTTAGGAAAAAGGAGAGGCTAAGTGCTTATTTGTAGCTCAATGATCGAATATTGATCGATTTATATACTCACTTTTGGTTACTAAACGCCAATGTCGCTGGATTGAATTGTACAGCGTTGGAAAATAGGATTGGTAATAGTCCTGGTCAGTTGGGAAAAAAAAAATTATGGACGGAAACAATCCTGACATAAGACGATGTACTATCCGGCCATTTTGGAGAGGCTGAGATAAATTAAAATTTAAGATAATCACCAATCATTACACTCTCTCCAACCTTCAAATCATGTTTATTGTTCCACATTCTATAAAAAAGTTACCATGACAATAGTTCCACGCTTCTTAAAAATCTATAAAGTCACAAGATTTCAAGAACTTGGCGCTAGTGTCGTTCCCACCTCAGAAGTTTACACAGCCGTTATATTGATGGTAATTCCCACAGAGAATTATATATTACAAAATCTGTGTGCTGTCTAATGGCATGATGTTCGTACTAAGTTTCGTAAATGTCAGCTGATTCAAAATTTGTTTGGTGCAGATAGACGCAAATCATTAAAACAAAGCACCCCCCCCCCAATCCTGCCATCAAAATCTGAAAACCGGGAACAAAGCGTTGAAGTACGAAGATGCAACACTTAAGATCTTCTGTATAGAACCACGAAACTGAGAACCGAATATTGATCTCAGCGGTACAGGTGTAAGATTTCCCTCTATTAAATTGTAAAGTCAGGATATGAACAACAAAGTTTTAATACGACAAAGTTTAGAGTTCACAGCCTAATCTACGCTAATGGTTCCAGACACCAACTGTGGCCCAGATTTTCATAATATAAATCAACCATATGAATCAATAACACCCACGCTACCCACTTTCAGTACATCAGAAATTACATAATAATGCTAAAACTTAAAAAGTTATCGGTAGAATTCACGAAGCTAATTTCTCTCCAGATGCTTTAGCCTACGAGGTCAATTAATAATTAAACTATTTACGTATCAATTTCCGTGAGAATTTTCACTAGTATGTATTGCAAACGTTTAGTTAGCCATAAATAACCTAAGTTTTTAAGGATCCCCATGAATGCTACTAATTGCAGATGTGGCAATAACAACAATGAGGGGTTGTTTATTAATTACAAATTTCATTACTGTACTACATAACCTATTATTCTTAGAACAAATTAAATTTATAATCACCCTGTATTAATAATGAAATCAATATATTTGGCTTCACGTCAGCAGTCGAACAAGAAATGGTGAGAAAAGGGCACGAGTTATGTTGACAAGGAACTTCAATTAGGCCTACAGTTTTTTTTTACCATTACAGTCCAAAATAAGAAAATTTAAAAATATTAAGATTCTAATTATTTTCAGAAATAAATTATTCAATATGAAACCCTCAAGATTCTGCCAATGAACTCAAGTAATTTTCGTAGTTATCTTACAATGTGGTGGTATTTTAAAAATCAACGCCGGCAAACATTTTAAATGAGATGGCACCCCCTTTCCAAATCCAACGTAACTCAAAAATTCAAAAAGATTCCTGTCATATATGGGAACTGAATTTGCCCCTGGCCTGAGATAAATATATCCAGTCCACATTTTACATAATTTACATCTAATATAATTCTCCCATTTACATCTAGGTCTACAAGGATTCTCTTTCCTTCAGACCCAAATATTATAAGCATTCCTCATTGCTTCCATGCTAATACAACTCTCCTTAGGTGACATTTCAGGTTCTAATGGCGATCAGAAGGAAGATGGCTGTCTTCAGGGATGTAGGAGTGTAGTCTGGCAGATAACCGACGTTTCAGAGACAGTAGGCGCACGTGAAACATCGGTCAATATGTGTCAGATTAGACGAAACGCCTTCCCATAATAGGCCACCTTCATATTCCTTAATTTCAGTATTCCAACATCATCTCGTAAGAACTCACATATTACGAAAATTACGTATTCCAACATCATCTCGTAAGAACTCGCATATTAAGCAAATTATAGTTTGGAAAACAGGAAGTTAACAAGGCTATTACATTCTGTGTCGGACTGTATTAATTGCAGTCAATGCTGTGTTTCGCCTAATTTAACTTACGTCATCACAAGGCATCCAGACAAGAGGCTAAAATTAGGCCTAACAGATAATGAAGTACATCCGGTGTCCATGTTTCCATGTCAGTCTGCGAGCCTATTTGCGTACATCCGACCAAATAAATCACCACTCTCACCACTTCCTGGTCATTAAAAATATCATCATGAAGCATTATAATGGATTCAGTTTTGTTTCTGAATGTTGAGATACTAAATTCGTTTGTCGTAAACACTATTATTACGTCAATAAATGTTCTCGTAACGCGCAGTTATTAAAATACAACGAAGTCTTGAATTCTGCATGAATGTCGTAATGTTTTTCAAACTACCAAATCGTTAAGACATTTATGGAGCTTAAATTTCAGTCACGTTACAGTCTTCAACGATCAACAACGCCAATTTCTTCTCCTTTTCACAGATCAGACCTTCCGGCGCCTTACAATTCACAATCCCTCAGACAAATACAGGGAAAGTGTTTTAAATCTGGCCACGACCACTTCTCCTATCATCCTTTCCAATTCATCAATCATTCAACGCTGTACAATCTGAGCTTCTGAAAGCGTCTTCAACGCGCATTAGCCTTCAACAGCAAAAGAAACGAGACTGTACTTAACTACGTCACGCCATGTTTGTTGTAGCCCTCCGAGATGTTCATCAGAACTTTGTATAGATATCATTAGGCAGATTAAGCGTCTCTGATACGGTAAGCCTTTTCTATAATCATCTCCTGTCTTAAACACAAACAGATGAAACGAGTTTCAGCAACGAAGTTGAAAGCTGAGGACAGCGAAATAGCACACACGAATCTTTGCTATAATTTTCTGTTATTCCATCCACAGGCTTCAACCCAATCCACGTCGGCCAGAATGAAGAATTCCGTCTTCTGGGCTGTAGCGCCGTGAAGTCTGGTGGAAGTTTACCGACGTTTCGGAAGCTCTTGCTGCAACCATCATCAGGTAAACTTCTACCACATTACAAGGCGTTAAAGTCCAGAAGGCAGCGATATTCAAAGGAAAATCTCGACCAATTTATAGCGTTATTTATTCGTTTCGTTGTTAAACAAAATGAGGTTGTCCCAACAATTTCTATCGACAGCTTGTCAGCTGTCAACTGTGCCACAAAGCTGACGGTGGTCATTTTGAACGCCTACACTTGATTCGCTAATTTACCAGGTGCCAATGTTGACGTATGTTAGGGTTTAATGTATATTAAATTGTCTTTATTTCATTCACTGAATATGTGAATACATATTTTTGGAACTTTACTATTAGCATGATCAAATATAATGCGGAGTACATACAGTGTATGGAAAACAATGCGTACAAAATTTCGGCTGAAAATTCTGAAGAAAAGAAAACTCTTGGAAGAAATAGACGTGAATGGAAGGATGATATTAAAATGAATTTCAGATAAATATGTTGTGGAGGGTGTAGATTGGATTAATCTGATTCAGGATAGGACACGGTAGCGAGGTTATGTGAACAAGGTAATGAACATTTCCTAATAAGCAATTCAAAACTTCCGTCGTCTCACAGAGGGTTATGTACTTGTAAGTAGCAACCCCATGTTACTAGCAAAAGAGTCTAATAAGAATTACTTCAGGTCAATTCGAAATTATGAAATGAAGATCTTAGGAACAACATTTCTTTTTCCACATTCGAGTACAATAGACTACCTTTGTGCAGTACTCAGCGGGAGTACACTCTGAAAGCAGTATAGATTGCATGTGTCAATGGATTTATAAACCATTTTCCTTTGTATACTGTTCTATTTTCATACCAGAAACTTGTTAATTCTGTCGTAAAAGAAGACCGATGTTTGGATCCATTCTGTTACCACGCTCTGCAGACTTGAAAAATGAATTTTGTCACTAGCGAGTGATTAATGGATAAAATAGTACGAGAATGTGTTTTCGGGCTCGCTTTGTGTTATTTGATTCTCGAAATATCATTCATAATTGAAGGTCTTATTACACGTTGTTGAATAAACAGATAACGTGTTACCTACATGCACCGTTGCACCCATTATTTTGGGTTTATCCAGACAAAGGCCAGTGGTTGGCTATCTGACGTGAGAGGGTGCTAAAGTCTGGCTAACAGATTGTTGCTGTCTCATAGCAACGCTTCATCGTTACACACCTTAATTATACGTGATGTCAGCTGCATGAGAATCATGTAGCCAAAAATCACAACCCCGATAACATTTAAACATTCAGTCCGTACCGCGAAGTAAACACTACACTTCACCATTACATCGACTAGTAAACGCTGTTTAAGGAAATACTCGCTGTTTACAGTGAGAATTACACGAAACACATAAATACAAAACGAAAATTTGTTGGTTGTTGAAGCAGGTGGTACATATAATTACCACCGGATCTTAAAGCGTTAAACATTACATGTTAACCAAATTTAATGTCAGTTACGGAGTTATGACGGAGTATTGTGATCTGGGGGAAAAGTATGACATAACAACTCTTTTACATCTGACTTCGAATTTGCACATAAACATGTCGATTGTGTCGACTCTGGAGTGCAACTGTACCTAATGCGCACTCATCATTCATTCTTTTATTCATTTTCATCCGGTTCCACTTATAATTGTTAAATATTTACAATACTTCGACCTGTGTTCAATTTAATCTGCTTCTTTCAAGTTGTTTATTTCTGGTACGTGGAACATTACTTTTGTAGGCAAATACCATCCAGCAATATTGCCAGGGACATTATTTATAAACGATTGGTATCAATATTTGATGGCCACAAATGCAAACTGCAGAATCATAATGTGAACAAAACCCTGATTCATTGTTCTATATTCGTGGTTGAATTCTGACGTCATTAACGATTGACGTCATACTTATGATCAATTTTCAATAGTTATGGATTAGTTTGGAGGGTGGTACCACTGTGAGCCAAGACCACAAGATTATGAACCTTACACATTAAAAGAAACGAGGTTATACTGTTATTAACACTTTAAAACCTCAGTGGTAATTATATATACCAGCTGTTTTAATAATATCTCCCGAGTTTTGTTCCAAAAATTTTTGGGTTTCTTATGATTCTCGGAATAAACAGCGATCATTTCCTTAAATAGAATCAACCAATTGATCACTGTCGTGTTTTGTTCCAGTTCTCGCATTGTTACGACGGACTCACCGGCTCCATCTCCCAGGTGGCACTTGAGTGAACATGGCGTAACGGCAGAATTATATCGAATGGTCTAGAACCTTGTCCCAATACCAACTCTCACACGGACAGCCCCCTGAAGGGAACCCGTGTCTCCTGCACCATCAGCCGTGAACAATGAATTGAAAAGGATGTGGAAGGAAGCGGTCGTGTTAATAATTTCAGGTACTATCCCAGAATTTTCCTGGAGGGAATGAGGAAAACCACGTTTCTTGGAGCCTGAAAAATGGTTCGGGCTTTCTGTTGTAACCGCACGTTTCATCTAACGAGTGTGTGAGAGTCGATCGTTACATTTTAACGATGCTATAACGTCGAACGGACTGTCGGTTTGTGAAGAACACTTAGAGAGATGTCTGTTTAAAGGGATACATTACTGTCACTTACGAAGGGCAGAAATATCCCACTGAACGCCTCGAGACATTTTAACTAGTCGATACTTTCCATCGTTACCTCCTAATATCAAATTCAGTACAGTCGTTCTCGAGTCGGTGCAGAGAAACGATTACAACAAAATATATTCAGCCACTTGTTTTTATTCATCACCGTGAATGGTCGATCGCTTTGTATCAATTCGACTGTTTCGACACGTTCTAAGATTCTAAGACCTGCCAACAAAGTAACCTGTCCGCTGCTGTCTCTCTCTTAAAGGACGTGGCGAGGAAATTGTTGTCTGGTAACTTGAGTCATATCCATTAACAGCATTACCATAGCAACGGTTATAACGACACACACACATTCATAAATATTAACCCACAAGGCCCAAAATACCTAATCGCCAAATGATCACAAACCAGCAGTTACTTGTTATGAATAAAAATACGTTTATAATTAAAAAATATAAGCACGTATCTTGAAACGAGTTTCGTTTTGTCATCAAGTAAAGATAGTGATCTATTCATTATTGATCGTCATGAAATAAAAATGAAGTTAACTTCTATACAAAGCTGAATCCTAAAAAAATAAGAATTATTAGCCCTTGGAAAGCATTACTGCACAGATGTCATGAGACACGCTTAATATTTGTAAATGTCATTGGCTGTAAACAAAAGCATATCAATTAAAGCAGTTAATTAGTGTAAAAGCCTTCGTTATATTTTAATCAGAACAGAATGTGGAAATATTTCGATTTATTTGAAAAAAGTATTGAACACCACACACAAAAACAAATTAATTTTACAGTTTACCTTCAAAATTAAAAAGAAAACAGGGCACAACAAGGCAGACGAAGGAGGGACATTGAATTATACGATCTGAAATTTTAAAGGCTTGTATTTTTCATCAGTGAAATAAAATTAAAAAGACCAATTAGCAAATCAAGAACTGAAAACAAAACACAAACGCTGCCAATGAACGAAATCATTATTTTCAAATACAAACAGCACAAAAACCTTCCAAAATGTGTGCTTACTTCTTCACGCATTCACAAATATACTCTTCGCAAAAAAACAAAAAAAAACAACGCTATATCTCTCATACAATTATCTCCATTAAGATTAAAGACGTATCAATCTCAATGGACAAGGCAAGATAAAAGCTAATCAGACTGTCAATAAATTATCTGCTGGTTATGTAACCCGAAGGTTCATCAACGCACCCTAGTAAACTTATTCTACTTCTTTCGGAACCATTTTAATATTATACTCCCTAAATTACATCTTATCTTCGGGCTTCCGCATAAATTTCTCATCTCTCGCATGCGTGCTACATGTCCCATCCTTTTTATCCTCTATTTGATAACCCTAAGACTATCTGTATTAACAGCTTTATCCTCTATTTGATAACCCTAAGACAATCTGTATTAAGAGTAATCGTTCGTATTTTAGGGTCCCCACGAATCAGAAAGTTCAACAGGTCACAGTTACAATGATTGAGCATACTACATTCTCACGTCAAAACCCTTCACATGGCACTGGGTTCTCACTTGCATTTATGAAAAATCCGTCGGTATAACACAGTTTTATACCGCCAGATAAAAATAGAACGTCCTGGCTTGATTCTATAAAAAAAATACATTTCGTTAAGCATTATTGTTACAAAATCCCGAATAAATCATTCCAGCTGATTTGAAAAGAAACTTTAAAACGCTTATCTGTCACCTTAATCAATAAACCAGAAGTCTAAAAAATACTTTCAATGCAAATCTACTCGTAGTAATAAATACATAATGTAATACCTCAAATATTGAGCTCATATTCCCAATATTTTAGACTTAGCAAATTTCCCTTACACAGGCCTGCCTATACATTACAGTCCCGCTCTAAAATTAGCTCTCATTGAGAGCTACAGCGTACATTAACTTTCATTATCAATTTATCCTTCGACAAAGTTTAAACTAGCGGTGCCTGGCAAGGTACCAACTCGGCGAAAGGGTGCGAACAAAGAGTTGGGATAATCCCCAACTCCACTTAAGTATAATCGGAAGGTTAATCCTCCTTAAAGACATTTAAGTTAATTTAAAGAAACACGTTTTATTTTCCATGCCTTAAGTTCAGGGTGGCAAAAATTCCCTACAGCGATTACAGAAGTCAGATCGACTGCATTAAATGCGCGGAAGAATAAAAATGTTGTTAATGCACCTCTAAACCCAATACATAGTCATAAAAAACGTTGTACCAGAAGAAATGGAAACACAAACTTGATTTAAGTAACATCAAGAAATATTTCATAATACTTAAAATATAAAAAAAAGGAGTTCCTCCAAGTTCGTCTCTTTAAAAAAAGAGAACATAAATATATTTCGTGTACGTCTACAACAAATTTAAACAAAATCTTACGTTTCGTTAAGAGATCCTTCATAAACTGGTTACACTCACCAGTTGTCATGTAACTATCCCCTACAATGGGACCTCGATTATTTGATCTCACAACATCTCTTCGGGGAAAAAAAAAGACTGTTTAACATTTACCACCTGCTTAAACATTGCACATTTCCGGTAAAGTTTATTTAAGGGTTTCGTATGATTCCCCAGAATAAAAATAATTATTTCCCTGTACATCATTAACCAACTGAAATGAGATGTGTTTTCTATGAGGTAGGAACTGAATTTTTTTAAAAAAAAAAAATCATTTCGACAAACTTCATGCTTCAACCTAAGTCACAAGTTGCTAATGCATGTTTCTCATGCAGCCCTCCCGATTTAAATTAATCAAAAAATTTACCCCCTTACTGTGGAGGATACTTGCTAAATCACTAACTTAGTTTCCAAAATTTTATCTTAAAAATTCACTAACAAACAAAACAAAATTTAGCCGTCTCTGTCACCCCTTACTGTGGAGGATACTTGCTAAATTACTAACTTAGTTTCCAAAATTATATCTTAAAAATTCACTAACAAACAAATCAAAATTTAGCCGTCTACGTCATGAAGCTCTCACTAATCATCACCGAAACGTCTTCGCTCTTGCTTTATCCTTACCGGAAGGACAAGCGGGCATTGCCTGGGAACCTTCTAACTATAAGATGCTTTTTCTCACCCCGATTTTGTTATGACGCAATGAGCAGTAAAATTAAAAATATGCATAACAACACAGACCGGGCATTGCTACCAAATCACCACCCCTACTTCGTATTCGGGAGGTCCTGGGCTCAAATCTGAGCGTAGAACCTGTCATTCTGACACGTGTGTCGTCGTTTTTCTCAGTCCCTCTATTTTTGTAAAGCGTCATACATTATGCATCCTTTAAAATTCACTCATTAATCAATCATTCGACGCTATAAATTCTAAAGAACTACTACGTCGTTAAAAAAACTACAAGACAATTAAATTAGCTTAACATGTTAAATAGTAACATTTAAAATATTATATGATGTGTATTTTTAGTACGCAGTAAATTAATACGAAACTCATATAAAAACCTTGGTTAAACGGTTTAAATTTTCCTAGATTTCCTTTATTAAGAACGGATAGGGTGCCCCGTCCACCCTGGTTAATCGTGGTCCCACTGTATGTATAATTTTGCTGTATATATATATATATATTTATTTATTTCCCTCCTGAGAATACGAGGAGAAACTCCACAATATAAAATGAGACATCTTTCCTTCTACCAACAAATACTGAGTCCAACCAGAATTACGTAAGTCTAATTTACACAGTCAATTGAATAAAAATTTCCATGGATATTATCCATCGTCTAGTAAATATAAAACGTAAAACGACGTTTCGGAGATGGGACTCTATCTCCGTCTTCAGGTTCCTACACAGTTGGGCCCACTAGATAGAGCTAGATAGAGTACCATCTTCGAAACGTCGTTTTACGTTTTATATTTACTAGACGATGGATAATATCCAAGGAAATTTTTATTCAATTGATTCTTCACCATCGTCAAGAAGTTTTAGATTTGATATAATTTACACAGCTTTTTGAGAGCCGACTTATTTCTTACCTTTATCACATTCTCAATCAGACGTCATTTTCATCTTTGCTGCAACTCTGAGTTCCATGACTCGATGACGGGGGAGTCGAGTGGATTCCTTGGGCGTCGGTGCACTTGCACTTGAAATTGTTGATACCACAAAATAATAACTTTGGCACGGTGATCACTAAAATATCTTCAATCATATTTCAAACATTCGAAAAAATACCGCATTTAAACTAGTTTAAATAATTTACAGCTTCCTATCAATTAATTTACGTGACTTCATTCGTATGAACTGACAGCTCTAATGTCAGCCTTCTTCAAAACGGTATTTAATTACAATATCATGAGCAAATATGTCTCATAACGTGTAGCTACTAAAAATGTAAAATCGAAGCACACAACACTACGCATTTAATTAATATTACGCCGTTTTGGGACATGTAAATGGAATATATTATTGTACCACAAATAAAAAAATCAATAATTACTTTGTAACTAGAAAATACCAGATGCTAATGTCTGAAAACAAACATTTCAGGATTACAAATGTCACAGTACGCATTTTTCACGAACTGATCGCCCCCACAGATAAATATAGCAAAGTATTCACAAGTAAATAATTTAATTGCATGATAAAACATCTAAATATGTATAATAAGAATTAAAATCACAGTAAATTCAATCACGTGGATCAAGATAAAAAGTTGATCAATTCTTCGTTCTTTTAGGCTATCAACACCACTGTGCAGTTTATCTTCTGCATAAATCTTGATATCTTCTTAGCAGTCCGTAAGAAGGCAAACACGAATTGTTCCCCCACAACCGGTAAATGTCACGTGCCTCTCTAGATGTTACACTTCAAAGCAGATCCTCACACATATCGAGGTGTGACCTGCAAAAGCCTGAAGCCACCTTATGACTGCTTTGGCTGAACACTGCCTCACTCAAAGCGCCACCAGGCCTTCACATGACGTCACTCCCGCACCTGCGTATTGCAAGACAACGGAACCAACCAACATAATCAGAGGCTGGCTACGTTCTTCCTGGACAGCAAATGGTCGTGACGTATCATACAGGCATACCTCGTTTATCAACGCCGCAATTTAAAACCTTTACAGACTAATGGTAACTATGTGTACCACTGGCTTTATTTCATGTTGAATAATTGGCGTGCTGTATAACTTGTGTTGGGCAAGGACGTGGTCTAGGCAACACGGAGTTTTCCTCCGTGGCATCCCAACAATTACTCCATTCACACACAGAAGAAGGCAATGGCAAACCACTTCTGGATCATCTGCCAAGAACGTATATGAACAAGTCCCAGTCCGAGAAAAGGATGGA
>NW_019059587.1:1132222-1164102 GCF_000696155.1 Zootermopsis nevadensis | reverse complement strand
CATGTCAGGGAAGTTGCATAAACATCACGGCGCACATGTAAGTACAGATATCGGTCTTGCTGTTTGAGGGAAACTTCCGATGAACCTGTGAGCTGTGCGATAAGAGTACATTGCCTCTAAAAATATGAAATTGAGAACGAATGGCAAGACTGTATTGCAGAACACAGGCTTTTAGATCTTTTCAGAACTTCTGACACGTTTACCCTAAATTTCTGTTATGTAAATAACACAGGATACATGACTTGCTTTGAAAGAAAACTAAAACAAATAACAGCAGAATCCTTCTTGAAAAGATGACAGTAGCTCAGCTACTTAAAAACAAATCACGCCTTTTATGTAACCAGAAAGTTCATCAGTTTTCACAAAAAACACGCCACAAATACTTATCCTGAGCCACGTGAATCCAATCAATAACCCCGCACCTATTTACATGCCATTCACTTTAATATTATCACCCTATCTACACCTAGATCTTCCTAGTAGTCTCTTCCCTTCAGGCCTCCTAACCTAATTTTTGTACGCATTTCTAATTTCCCCATGCGCACTACATTCCCATCCCATCTCATCATACTTTGATTGTTTTAGTAATAAATGGTGTAGAGGAAAAGCTTCAAGCTCTTGATTATGTTAATTCTCGGTTCACTCGTCTTATACCCAAATATTCCCCTCAGCACCCCGTCCTCAACACACTTAATCGCTACTGTTAAAATTTCAAAGCAAATGTGGGGGGAAAAGCAGGGCTATCTCCATATCCTTGCAAGAAATAATTTGTAACATCAAAATAAAATATTAGTATCAGTTATTGCAGAGGGTAACGTTTCGGGTATTAACTTTAGTCATCAAATGTGTTTGTCCTATACGGCAGATGGGTTGATAACGTTCAACTTTCGACCAAACTCGGAAACTGATATGAATTAATGCTGTCAGCAAATGAGAAATTCCACGTAAACTGAATTAAGCAAGAGAGATCTTATGTATGAAATTGAAAACTGTCAGGTAAACAAGATAAAGAAGTCTCAGATGAGAAGGAGCCAGAATTTGAGATGGAGGAGTAATAAATTAATTTTAAACAGTCTCCCCCCCCCCTTACCAAGTTCCTCGTACGTTCAAAGCACTTGTGATATAATATGACGAGACTTGTTAACGCACAGTGTAGTCAAGATTCATTTTGAGACAAACGTTAATAATTTACGACCATTATAAATATTAATTATTCCTAATCCCTTTAACAAATTTCACTGCAACACCTGTATAGGAGATAAAATTTAACGTTTAGAAGAGAAAACTGAAGAAAAGCGAGAGAGAATACATTTAACGGAGAGAAACAGATAAATTTAGGGACAGGATTTCATTTCATTCAGCTTCCGGGAGCGTTGAAGCCCGTAATGACATAGATTGACCGATTTTAGATTACTTAATACTTCAAAACCCAGTGGTATATACCACATTCACTAGCTCTAAATTTTGTCTACAAAGTTTATTTGAGTGTTTAATAAAACAGCGATCATTTCCTTAAACAGGATTAAGTATTTGATCAAAGTAATGGTGAAGTGTCGTGTTTTCTTTGCGGTACGGACTGAATCTTTAAAGCGTCGTAAGGATTCTATCTTTGCGGTACGGACTGAATCTTTACAGCGTCGTAAGGATTCTAAAAAAATGCTATTTCCTCCCTCCTGAAATCGAAGTGTCTCTCATTTCTCCCCCCCACTAATTACCTCTTTGCAAATTCTACTCTTCTGCTATCTTTCCTATCTTTCTCTCCCTCAAAAGGGTATCCTTTGATTACAAGTGTACCATAAGCTGCAAAAATGACGGGAACAACACGTAAACACCCAAAAACCGGGACGAAGTATGGACACGACCTGGGAAATTGACAGAGAACAATATCTCAGCTGGAGGAAATACCAAAATTTGTCTCTTTCATCTCAGTCAAGCCACAGAGTTCCCATAACAACGTCACAGACGCCTAGAGCTACCGAATATGTGCATTACACTTAAAGAATTAATGATACCAAACACCTGTTTGTTACCACATAAATATTTAAATGCCAATATCCAATTATAATGTAGATTGTATGTATTTTACACACAAACAATTCAACATATTTCATACATAATTTATTGAACACGCCCATATGTAAATAGGTCTATTTATCGTATAACATCTGCTACAACCCAAGGTCATCAACCAATACACTCGCCCACGGTTTATGATAATAATAATAATAATAACTTAATATGTATGAGATGAATGTTACCACAATTTCGATAATGGCATTGTATTTAGAAACCTACGTTTCGGAAATATACAATGCTTACACTTTTATCCCTGAAGATGGAAGCAGTATGATCCTCCGAAACATTTGTATCTCCCTACAAGACCACACGACGTCACAACCCATACGACCACCAGCGACATGTTCACTGAGAACACAACTTCATTACACGAGGTAACACATCTGACACATATCAGAGGGACGCTTGGTTCGAGTCTCTCGCCCGAATACCGACAGAATATTTTCGCGTTTTTATCGAGGTCTACGTATCTTAAATAACAACGTACTTTTTTATATACTCCTACGAATTTGCAGACTTCGCTGCTGACGGCAGAGGAATCAACGATGTCTGTGAAATGTGCACATTTGCACATTTTTTTCTGCCTGAATGTTTAATGTTCCAAGTTTCGTAATGTTATAAAGAAGGAAGACATCACAGAAACAGTTTTAACGAGTTTCGTCTGTTATTGCTTGTACTATTTATTATCCGACTGCTTTGTGTCATCAATTTTAGATAAAGCTCTTTTGGTTCTAAAGTCGTTGACAAAGTTATAATTTCACACTTCCGTGACTTCGCTCCTGCCTCGCGCCTCCAAAGTTGTCGCGGAGTTTGAGAGTTGAGTTTAGTAACTCCTAACAAACGGTCATTTTACGTCAAACAGAAAGAGTAACTTTTAGAGTATACACCAAAAACAATTAATAAAAATGTAAAATAAGAAAAAACACTTATGAAAGCGCTCAAATGTAACATCCTTATAGTGATGAATAGCGCTAATTTTAAATTTTAAATTTTAACATTTAAATTTTAAATTTTAACACCCAAATATAGTTTTGTGTATTGACCTGTATTTTATTATATATTTTAAACACTTATGTATTTGCCTCAATCCTCTTACTTCGTTCTTAACTGCCCCTACAGTCTCTCAAATTTCTGACTCAAGCTTTCCAAATATTTTATTAAACATTTCTGTTAGTCACCTTCGAATATTTTCCTACATGACAACATAACAGAAAAAAAAACCCACCAATACCAGACACGAAATTCGAAGCCCCGTCCACGGTATTCAACCATTCAGGGCCCACTTCCTACACCAGCTTCAAGAAGCAATGTGGTAACCTGTTTCATCAACTATTATAACACTTACTGCAAAGTTGACGGGAATCAAACCTTTTTGTATCGAATGGTAATACAGTTTATAACAGCATTATTATTGCAAGACGCATTGAAATTACAAAAAAAAAATTATGGCATTGCTTTACAAATTAAATTATACGTTAAAACTATTCATTGCGACCGCCAAAAACACAGCCTCGTTTCAATTTCTTGTTACCAGGGTCGTCACAGTCAGAACATAATTTCAATTTTAACAGCGTCACGCGTGACGGGCATCGGCTATTATATTAGGCTACACATCTCCAACAAAGGTTTGTCGAAGCTCCCGGGAGGTCACAATCGCTCTGTATGAACGTATGTTTACTTCAATCAACAACATTACGTCATGAAACTACTGGCCCTCCCTCTGGCTGTTTGAAACGTGTGACAAGTATATTTTCTGTTGGGCACTGACCTCACAATAGGGTTGCCCGCCACGGCAGAGTCTGCATCAAACTTCGCTGTGACGTAAGCCGACATGAGACGGTTGGTACAATATTTTCCAAGAAGTTTAGTCTCGTCTAAATACCTAGAGTCGGAGAGTTTCCGCGCGTTAAAATCAGTGACAACACCGACGCCCGCCTGTTACGGGCATTTCTGTAACTTTGAGGGATTTTAATGTGGCAAAACACAGCACAACTTGCTTACTTTTAGGACGAGAAACATAGATAAAGCAAGATACGATTTTCGACAATTTTTATATTCGTTTCAACCCTTTATAGATAAGTGGTAATTATGTATACCACTCACTATTACGTTCACAACACTGCATGGTTACAGTATATCTACCGGTTTCATTTGACTCTCAGAATAATGATTAAAAAAAACCTGTCTTCGAGACAACACGCAGCTAAGAAGACAGACATCTTTACACCATTAATTAAAAGTCTTTGTAAAAACATCAAAATACCGAAGAACATAAAAATATTTAACGTTCTACGTTAATACGGCGTATAGTGGAACAGTTTTACTTTACATTTATCGTAGACCAAGATCAAAATAAAGAAACTTAAGGATGTGAACACATTTTATAAATAAATAAATACATAAAACGCTTTTCTGAATTCACTTATAACACTCGTACATGTCACACACACAAACAAACAAACATACGAGTAATTGTACGCTAAAATTTAAGAAAACCTAAAATGGCTATGACAAGCATGTTCGTTCCACATCGGAAGCATGGCGCTGCTACGTCAATAAATTATATCCAAAACATTTCGGCTTCCCAAAGGGACCAAACCGGAAGCCGATGTCCAGTCAATCGATTACAGATACCACGTCCACAGCTGATTAACCATTGGCACTAGGACGACTGGCGAAATTATTTCGCATCAAACAGCGCACATCAGAACCTCCTGTGTTCCCTACCCGAAAATCCCTGGGGCGTAGCCCTTCTTCAGAAGCTAACAGTCGCTTAGCCAATCAAAAGATTCCCCTCCCTTTATTGAATCCAAAGGTCCATTACCGAGTTCAACTAGACCCTATTTTGTGTCAGCTTAATCCATTCAAATAGCCTCATATGCTATTAAAAATCCAACCATCCACGTGCAGTTATCCGAAATGTCTTCTTCCTTTCAGATATTACGATAAAATTCCGTCACCATTTTTCGTATACGCCATGTATACGTCTCATCACTTCACAAAACAATATTAAAATAGATCTTACATAAACAAGACCCCGAGGATATAGATTGGATACAAATGGCTAAAAATAAAATCCATGTTAGTTCTTGTAACCAAGAGGAACTTCTTCATCCACTGACGGACAATCGTCTTCTTGAGAAGGGTCCTGCATGAGTTAGTTCTGGAGAGGCGCGCCCTTAAACCAGACACATTCTTCCATAACAAAAGCTAGTAACCTGAACAGTACAGTTCAAAAAACAGCTGCAGAAACAAAGTACTGCTTTCCAGTCACGTCGACCAACCTTCCAGCTCAAATGTCCCAACTAGATAACGAAAATGACATCTCACCTTCTCACCCCACGGCTCCAAACATGGTCTCACTGCGTTCAGTAAAGTACTCACCTGCAAAGAAAGAAAAACAACTGAAGTTAATAAAGACAGGAGGCAGCTCTGCCTGCATCTGCAGTGTGTTTGCTTTTCATATTACAATAGGCCTATCATACTTTGTTTAACGACGCTATCACAACTGTATATATCTTGGAATAGAAAGATAATTATGAATAATGAAATTGTCTTACTGTTTTGTTGTGTCTCATTGTTCTGTTGTTTCTTATTGTTTTTGTTGTCTTATGTTTTTTTGTGTCTTATTGTTTTGTTCTGTTGTTTCTTATTGTTTTTGTTGTCTTATGTTTTTTGTGTCTTACTGTTTTGTTGTGTCTCATTGTTCTGTTGTTTCTTATTGTTTTTGTTGTCTTATGTTTTTTGTGTCTTATTGTTTTGTTCTGTCTCATTGTTCTGTTGTTTCTTATTGTTTTTGTTGTCTTATGTTTTTTGTGTCTTATTGTTTTGTTCTGTCTCATTGTTCTGTTGTTTCTTATTGTTTTTGTTGTCTTATGTTTTGTTGTGTCTTATTGTTTTGTGTCTTATTGTAGGACCACTGCCACCGGGTAAAAACCCATTTGCAGTCAAATAAATAATAATTAATGCGGAAGGAAGTGATACAGTCCCTTTCGTATGCCTGCGAATCTCGAGTTTAGTTCCAACATAATTTGTCCTAACTTCACAGAACAGAGTCCTCCTTGAGAAGCTAACAGTTACTCAGCTGGTTAAGAAACGTCCTACATTTTATGGAACCTTACGGAACATTAGCGCATTCACAAACACCTTAAAACTGAGCCAGATAAATTCAAGCCTACTTTTTAAGATTAATTTAAAATATCTTGTTGCCATCTGTTCCTATGTCTCCCAAGTTGTCAGTTTCCAACTGAAACTCCGTATACAGTTCTCATGTGACAACACGAGCTGAACGTTCTAAGTGTCTTGATTTAAACCGAATCGAAATTCGATTATCGGAAGATCACATACAGTGGAACGCTCTGGAATACTCTGTACGCGCGTTCTGAAATGTAATCCGCTATTAGGTTATCACAGTACCGAGCCCCTCATGCGAATACACATCGACCTGCACATGTTTCGAATTCCACCTTAATGCGTCTCATTTAGACTCACAAAAGAGAGCAGACTGGGTTGTACTTCGCCCAGAAAGTAGTGCCACGAACCGTAAATGCCACCGATCTGTGCCGGATCACCGCCTCTCGTGCCTTCAACCACACACGACGACGATAAACACAGCAATCCACTGAGTTTAAACACCTTCGAAACCCAAACTACATCTAAATATTATTTAAGAATTCAGCCCGTACCGCGAAGAAAACACAACTCTTCACCATTACTTATATCAACTGGTTAACGCTGTTTAAGGAAATAATAATCGCTGTTTATTCTGAGAATCGTACGAAACACACAAATACACTGCGTAGGCATCTAAATATTATTTAAGAATTCAGTCCGTACCGCAAAGTAAACACTACACTTCACCATTACGAAGATCAACTGGTTAAACGCTGTTTAAGGAAATAATCGCTGTTTACAACTGAGAATCACACAAAGCAAATAAACTACATGGGCAAATTGCAGAGGAAATGATTGCTAAAGCAGATGGTACATATATTTACCATTTAAATTTAAAAGTTAATACGAAAATACGAGGTCCCTAATATCCATTTAAACCTTTAGTTATATTTCTTCTACTCTTAACAGTTCCATCTTTCTCTTCGTCTCTTTTTGTTTTCTTTCCTTCCTTCCTTATTCTGTTTCATCTCATTTATCTACTTGTTTATTTTCCCAATTCTTTCCTTCTCATTGCCCTCATATCTCATTCATTCCTTCTTATTTTCCACTTTTATTCACGTTCCATTATAAAATGGGCTCAATCATAAACCAGAACGCAACTATCACTACCCGGCTCTCGACAGGAACTGCATGAGTAAAGTATCGCTCCATAAAACAAAACCAGCTTATCGATTTTGTATTAGGGGTTGAAAATGACGTTCGTGTGAAAGTTGAGTGTATCTCCTCCCTCGACCCCTCACCATTTATGTGTCCCCTTTAGATGTTCTCCTTACGAGAAAACCCATCTCACAGTCTTTTAGAGAGTTGATTTGGCACGACTGCTGAGTGGGGACCCGAAAAATGGCCTAGATAACAAAGCTGGATGCAACTCCAAATGAACGGGGGCGAAACTTCAAAAGCCAGCAAATATTGCGATTTTCGCCTGATACAAATATCAAAAAAATAATAAAACAATGTTTTTGTTTCGTCCGTGATTAAAAAGCAACCTTTGACTGGCAGACCACTATGCTAAGTTGTTCAGCAACATTTCAAAACATTCCGATCACTTTTTTTTTAAATTCCAGCACACACAGAAATGTTTCACCGGAATTCAACATCATAATGCAGCCACTAAGCGGGAAAGAAGCAAGAATGAAATTTCCACGAACACATCACCAAGGCAACGTTCACAGACTCCTTAAGGAGCAGCTGCAGCAGCGAAATACAAAAACTCGCGATCCAGAAAACGAGATTACGTTCTTTAAAAATAAACTAATTGTTCTGGGTAACGAGAAATTTAAGACTCAAGGATGCCGTTAATTATCTCAGGTTCTGGTAACATAACATTCTCTCCCTGACAATCACATGGAAACCAAGTAAGACCAAAATTCAAAATCCTGATCAAATTCAGTGAAAATCTGCTCATTTTCCGATATTCATCGCTTTAGAAAGACGAGTGGGCACCGCCTGGGAACCTTCGTAGCCGTAAAGTTATCTGTTCCACCGTTAAATATAATATCGGTGACTACTCGACCACTTACTCTTCGATCTCTAATGTATTTACTTATTCGGTTTCAAATGGTCCATATATGAAGATATAACATTACATCATCAGTTGATAAATAACCTTTAAAATTTAAAATTTACATACCAGGATTTAAGCTATATTTCCAACATTTTAGCCAAACACACAAACATTAAAGATAACAGTTTTTTTAAATGCCTCAATTATCCTAGAACAAAAATATTCTTTCCAAATTATCAACATTTTTATCTGCATTCAGTTCACAGATGCAGAATTTAAATTCTTGTATCCACACAACTTCCATCAACGGTGAGGATTTGTGGATGTTAAAGCGGGCGGTACATATAATTTAAACTGTGCTTGAGGAGACTTGACATTTTAAAATTAATTCTATAAACATTTATATCAATTCAACTGATTTTCATTATTTGGCAAACGCAAATTTCCCGTAAAAAAAGAAGACTGATGGATCTATATTATTTTATACACAATTGTGTTGCTATGTAATACAATAAGATAAACTAATGGGTTGCGAGTTTTATATGATACCCCGTCGGTGAAATGCAACAGTATAATGGATATGTAAAAAATTTCGTATGTTTTTTTTTAAGTAATGCTATTTCTACTGGAATACATCACTTCCGAAAATAAAATAAGTTGCTATTCACGTTCTGTATGGTACAAAAACGTCATCTCTTACATTATATATTTTGAGTGTGTCAAGAAACAGAATGTTCAAGGGGAATATATGGACCGAAGACAGACGAGGTGAGAATGAAAGTAATAATATTACCATTATCAGATCCATCTTGTGATCACAGTAAAAAGTCATCACATTATATAAGACAGTGAGGATCTTCTCAACAAGGTCTCTGCTTCTCAGAGTTTTAGAGTGAAATTTTATAACATGAATTAATAAAAAATCAGCTATATTCAAGCATCTAAGTTCACGACAAATGTAAAATAACAAAATAAAATACCAATGTTTTTAAATAAAGGACGACAAATTTTTTCATCTCATCTTCAGCTCGATGTTAACACGTGGAATTAAATTTAATCTTACGCATGCGCAAAACTACTGTCATAGTGACATCATCGTTCGATAGACATAATCTACCTTTTCTGAAGCTCTCAGATACAGCATGACAACACATTAAAATTTCCATTAAAACTCATAAAAGTGTTACACTGGGCTTCAGACCTGACAGGTATTTTTAAACGACCTAAATTACAAAATAAAGAAAACAGTAAAAATATAATTGGCAAAGTAAATTTATTCTCGTGTTCAATCTTCGTCAGATTCACACACCACATATCGGTCAAGTCCCACTTCGTACCCCGTTTGTGAACTGTTCACTGATGTCAATATATTTTTTTTCTGAACTACATGTTTCAATCAGAAATTTTATAATCTCAAGGTTCATTATTTTTACCCAAGTCAATGCAGAACCAATGCTGATTTGTCATAAGATAAACCTTGAGGAATATTATTTCCCTAAAAATCATTTACCAGGCGAGCGATGTAATGGTGAAGTAACGTGTTTTCTTTGCGGTACGGACTAAATAGTTAAATATTTAAACGAGTTTCGGGCTTCAAATGGTCAAGTATATAGATGCATCTTACATTCTGCCTTATAAAACAGAAGTACATATTTGAATCAACCTCTTGTGAAAGTTAAAATTACCCTGATTCCACCATTTTTTTTAGTATTCTCGCTATAATGCATCATTATTGTAATAAATTATATCAGAATCCATTTATCAGCACGGCGTATTAAACAGAACTCGTGTTTCCTGCAGAGAACAGCCTTTTGCTTTATACAGAAATGAATACCGCACCAGGAAACAAATACATTAAACCAATGAATGACCTCAGTCTATGCAACGCCATACAGTAAGGTCACACAGCACGCAACTTGGAAAATAACAGAAGATAATCTCCTCGCTATTTCATGAACAAGATGCATTTAGAATATAAAGAAAATGGTAGAAACTTTCTCTTAATGAATCATAAGCTGTGCCAACATTTTCCATCCAAATACGTGATTTGCAAACGTGCCAGACTCTAACAAGTACGTGATTTGCAAACGTGCCAGACTCTGCTAACAAGATAACATCCTTATAGTGATGAATAGCGCTAATTTAAAATTTTAAATTTTAACACCCAAATATAGTTTTGTGTATTGACCTGTATTTTATTATATATTTTAATTTAAAACAAATTCTTCCAATAAAATGGATACTTCACTATCGACTTTCGATAATCGATTATCAACGACATTATTTATTTAACGATGCTGATTAAATTGTACTGTTTCGCGTAGAACAGTGGGTGATTCTGAATGACGAAATGAAGCAGATATGGACCGAGGTACGGAGGAAAACATATTTCAGGATAGCTGGTCCACAGGCCCCAGAATCTAACCCAGAGATTTTGCAAATACGACTAAGCACTACATTACGACGTTCGATGTCATGAAATGTATTCAGATATCAAAATATTAATCAGAGGACAATAATCAATTAAATTATTATATCTTCATGAATACTTATAACATTTTAAATTCATAAAACTTTTCAATAATGTTAATGTATCACTGTACAAAGTTACATTTTTAACCTCGGAACACATGACCCACGCCACTTAACCCCCGGTTATAATAAAACCAAGATATCCTTAACAAAAGAGGGATCGTGGATCACAGGAAAGAGTAGAAATCAGTGACGAACCGGAATTAAAACCTGCCCCAACCGGTAGAGGAAACTCGATCATCCAACCAGAGTATTTATGCGTTTATAAATCTTTCATTTTTAGACAAAAATTTGCTTATCTGTTTATCTTTTAAGTCGCTATTCGTGTTACTTCTGCATTTTGCTTCAAAGTTCGTGAAGCATTACGCAAGCGAAGATGTTCAAAGCGAACACAGAAGCAGCCAGCTTCTACAATGTTAGCAATTGCCAGTCGTAAAAGCCATAAAGCTTCTTCGTTCTTCTTACTTTAGTACGAAACCAGTTTTACTGTTTCATAAACATCATCCCACAGGTTATATTTCGTCATACAGGACCAACTGCATCCACGGAAGGTATAGTCAGCGTAGTAGTTTTAGGCCGGTGGAATTTTCAAGGGGAAGGCTAGGAGCGAGTCTCTTGTGTGACTGAACGCCCAATCAAAAGAAATACGCTGACCGTGCCACCTCAGTTACACAGACTAGGCCCGTCCGCCAGCTCCACCGGCCAAAAACTACTACGTCGACTATAGTACACAGTTACGTACATCTGATAAACGCGATTCAGTTGTAAAAAAATTGATAACAATGACGCAAGAAGAGTTATGGTCCATTTTATAGTAGACGGAAGAAATAAGTTCGGTCTAGGTACCCAAACATATACGTTAAGCAAACCACCGTTTCCAAGGTTACCTCCAGCAAACAAGGAAAACCAGATATCTCACTGTAAAACACACGAATAACTTGCATAATTGTGGTTCGTATCTGCTATAATTCTTGTCGGTTCTAACTTTTTACTAACTTCGACAGATGGGAAATATAAGCTTGGATGATTGGAAAACTCACAGATAACTTTTGGGGCTTTCATGTGACGTACGGACCGCGGAAGATTGTTATCCAGGACACTGTATGTAATATTTCCCACTGGCTAAGTGACCGACGTGTTAAATGTCTGACAGCTGGCTTCTGATTCTAATTGCGACACGTTTTACTCACAGGTGGGCACACCACGACATGCGCCACAGTGAACACCCCACACAGTGGTCAGAAACAGGCCAACACAATGCATAAATGATACATAACATGCCCGTGGACACATACAGATACGCCTAAAAACAAATCTCATATTTCACAAAGTCGAGTTTGAGGTCTTTTGTTAAGCATTCGAAGTCAAAGTTCGTCTGACATACATTCAGTCCGTACCGCAGAGAAAACACAGCTCTTCACCATTACGAAGATCAACTGGTTGATGTTTCTTAGGGAAATTATCGCTGCTTACACTGAGAATCTTACGAAGACCTTAAATACAATCTGTGAGTAAAGAGTTAGTTAAACTGAAAGACGATGCATTCTATTAGCACTGAGCTTTAAAGGGTGTAATTTCTTAAGCATCTGAGTGACTATCAGCTTTTGAAGGACTCTGCTCAATACGTTAAGAATTTTGTTTTTTTTATTAATGTACAAGGATTACATTAGCAATCTTACAAACTAAATTATTTCAGCGGTATGTTATCAGACTTCCCTACCTTCAATGGCCTTGACTGACTCAGGATAACTTCGGAGGACGTGGATTCCTATTCGAAAGTTGTTCTCTCTGAGTCCCTCTATACGCTCCTTCAGTTTGGCCCTAACATTCTGAATCACTCTGTATAATGATCATGCTTGTGAACACATCAACACTGTGATTAACACAGTTTATCCAGAAAACGTCTGTCTATTGTTTCATAGGGAAAAATGGTCTTGAAATCGGGGAATTAAAGGTACTGGGAGGCGTGTCTATGAATATCCTGCCCGCCCACTATCACTTGTCCATCTCTTGTTTTGCAAGTCGATGACGTGCTCAAAGTCAACTCAGCGTTAAACATTAACCGGAGAATTATGTCAAGAATAATAAGACTTCCGGGGTTAATTCGTCGGCTCTGCCTTGGCTAACCTGCTCCTATATCGACCCCAACCTTTCCGTGATCGGCTTACTCATCGCCCTGATAGTCGTGGAATTAAGTTTCTCTGCAACATCGACCTATCTACCAGACAACACGTCACACCTCATAAGACAGTTATCTTCAAATTGAATTTTAGTTAACATTTAACATTTGTGTTGGGCAAGGCCGTGGTCTAGGCAACACGGAGTTTTCCTCCGGGGGCTTCCCCGGTTTCTCCGTGGCATCCCAACAATTACTCCATTCACACACAGAAGAAGGCAATGGCAAACCACTTCTGGATCATCTGCCAAGAACGTATATGAACAGGTCCCAGTCCGAGAAAAGGATGGAAGGATCCTGTTCATATGGACCTGTCGTCAGACAGAACACTAAAATAATAATAAATAAATAATGTCGCATGTATCAATGCTTATTAAACCAGTAATTCAGAATAACGCGGGTGAGCTGCAGAAACAGGTTTAGTTCGTAAAATATGGTTCACGTAACATCGTCTGCTTTCAGAACTGTTTTCTGTAACTGTCCCACGACAGGTAAAACTTTGTAATGAGATCCCAAGGTGACACGAATATAAAATTCAATGAGACGTGACGTTTGTGGATCTGGGAATTGGTCGAGTCGGAG
Organism: Zootermopsis nevadensis; assembly: GCF_000696155.1. The sequence continues at coordinate 1,150,558 of NW_019059587.1, read as the reverse complement.
TGCGCACAACTACTACGTCTTAAGTTTTCCTTGGTCGTTATTTTGTGAGAAAATACCCTCTTGACGTGACCGATGCCTGACATCGCTGACCGGTGTTTAATGACATCAACCAATTCCATTGTGTTTCTAATCGGTTACACCTACCAAAGCAAAAGAGTGGTACATACAATGAGAGGAAGACAATTAACTCGGGATTGCTATGAATACAAGAGAGTCATAGCAATCTAACAGAACTCATGCTGAAAGGCTTAAAAATAAAATACGAAAAATTTCATGGCTGACAGTTCAGAAACAAAACTTCAAGTCTCAAAAAAGTCATATTTAACATTTTATGTTCAAATGTGAAATTTTTCCACACACGGCGTCACAAAACTAGAACACAATGCTATACAAAACAATGACGAAATTCTGCCCTTCTGTATGAAACAATTCTGTGGTTCATCAGATTCTCGTAAAACTTGACAATGCGATCTCAACTAAAATCCTTCAATATAAATTCCATTTTTTTAAAAATTTAATTTCTATAAACGATGACATTCAACATTCTACCTCGTTTCTAAATCGAGAGCGCATTTTTTGTACTTAGTGAATTAAAAACAAACTATAATGTTTAATATTTATGTCGCAGTTTCATGCATAAAGCGCTTTCTAAATATGTTAATGTTGGTTATTTGACACATAAATTTGATCTGTTTACAATATCTGTTCTGAGCTGTGTTAAGTAACTTCAAGAAAACATACGTCAACTTTACCCATTTGATTTGTCATATTTACAGACATAGAAAGAATGGCCGGTATTAGGTAACATTCTAACACCGAAAACAGTGACTTAATTCACTCAACATCCATCTTAGAACAAGCGTTATCTAACAAGTCTCTGTTTTGAGTTCCAAACGACAAGCTCGAAAGATTTACATTGGCATGCATGCCAGGATTTCGTAGTTCACACAGGTTCTGATGTTTCTACACGTATGACGTGGGAGCATTGCAAATACGCAGACTTTATCTCTGTGCGACCAATCAGCTGATACCTTTCACGGTATCCTGACAAAGAGAACAATGTCACAAGCCATCATCTATCCTTTCTCACGCCCAGCATCCACCAGAGATTGTAATACGTAAATATGTAAAACATAACTTTAGATTAAGGTCTTCAGCTGTCTAACAAACTCATAGAAAAATGCAGCTTTCGCTGGAAAATGCCTGGATTAATCTGACGTTTCTCTTACGTGAACCTAGAAGTTTCTTCGATTAATCTAACGTTTCTTTTAAATGAATCTAGATCATTCTAACGTTTGTTTTACGTGAACCTAGAAGTTACTTGGATTAATCTAACGTTTCATTTAAGCGAACCTAGAAGTTACTTCGATTAATCTAATGTTTCTTTTAAATGAATCTAGAAGATACTTGGATCATTCTAACGATTGTTTTACGTGAACCTAGAAGTTACTTGGATTAATCTAACGTTTCTTTTAAATGAATCTAGAAGATACTTGGATCATTCTAACGTTTGTTTTACGTGAACTTAGAAGTTACTTGGATTAATCTAACGTTTCTTTTAAATGAATCTAGAAGATACTTGGATCATTCTAACGTTTGTTTTACGTGAACCTAGAAGTTACTTGGATTAATCTAACGTTTCTTTTAAATGAATCTAGAAGATACTTGGATCATTCTAACGTTTGTTTTACGTGAACTTAGAAGTTACTTGGATTAATCTAACGTTTCTTTTAAATGAATCTAGAAGATACTTGGATCATTCTAACGTTTGTTTTACGTGAACCTAGAAGTTACTTGGATTAATCTAACGTTTCTTTTAAATGAATCTAGAAGATACTTGGATCATTCTAACGTTTGTTTTACGTGAACTTAGAAGTTACTTGGATTAATCTAACGTTTCTTTTAAATGAATCTAGAAGATACTTGGATCATTCTAACGTTTGTTTTACGTGAACCTAGAAGTTACTTGGATTAATCTAACGTTTCTTTTAAATGAATCTAGAAGATACTTGGATCATTCTAACGTTTGTTTTACGTGAACCTAGAAGTTACTTGGATTAATCTAACGTTTCTTTTAAATGAATCTAGAAGATACTTGGATAATTCTAACGTTTCTTTTACGTGAACCTATAAGTTAATAGAGCTATTCCAATATTTCTTCGTACAGTTAGAAGTTACACGGATTACTCTAACGTTTCTTATATGTAGAACAATGCACATAAAAGCCGATAAAGCTATACGGAGGCATTTAATTTACTCTTACAATAGTCTCAAGTCACAATGCAAGATAATTCGGAGCTGGGGGTACAAATTAGCTGCTACTCTGCAAAGCACAGCATTTCATAGGCATATGAACACAAAGCCAAGATTCCAGTAGCCAACCATACAAACAGCTGTATAGTACATAACATTACCATAATCTTAACGAACCTCATTACCCCCTTGCCACGAATTTTGGTGGTCGCCGTTATGAAGTGTCTACCTCTGACCATACGCCCACTGACCTCACCATCCAAAACTGCAACCTCTCACGCAGTCACACGTCTAAGCCTAGAGGAAACCAACGGAATACTATGCACACTGAACACTTCATTCATACAAATGGAAAAAAAAATGTATTCTAAGGTGCTGTTGTGTACATGAACACCAGCCGATCATATGATAATACAAGTTGTTCAAAAAATATACATATACTACAGAATATTACACTTATTATCAATCTCCGTGTGTTGTGTTTATGAGGAAAACCTTGTGTTGTAAACATTTAACAGATGGCACAGAAATAACTTTTACCATGATTTAGCTACGCAAAATGGCAAAGAGCAAACTGAGTTACGAGCAATGCAAATTAATTGAAAGTGTGTATAAATGTTTTTTGGAACACTCTGTGTATAATATTAATAGTTACTATGGTATGGTGACCATTTTCTCTTACCGAACTTTAAAATTTAAGGAATAATATTATAACAGTTTCCATGGCGATGTTGTAAAGGGATTGAAACAAAATACATGTACTACAACGAAAATTTAACGACGCACCACTAAAAGATATTTTATATGAATTTATACACGTGTCCATTCCACGAGGGAGTTACATGTATTGTTATTATAGGCAAGGATGAGATCTGAAGAAAGAAACATTTCTCCGAAACGTCTCTTATTTCGCGCACAGAATAATGTTAAATATTTTTGTGTAAATTTTACATACGACAGTCTACGCTATTCCGTTACTCCTATCTTTGAAGAGGAGAATGTCGCCTAATAACCCACAGGATAAGTAAACGGGAAACATCACGTCTCGTGTACGGAGATCTCAGATCACGAGATAAAACTGAACAGATATTACGTCTCACAAGATACACGAATGAGATGTGTCGGGGTCTGATAGCTTCTTCCTCACGCGTCAATGAAGTGATCAGTTACACGAGAACGTACGTGGCCAGACCAGGGTTTGAATCGGCGCTGTATCTCTGCCCGATGACCTCAGCCAGGTACAGGTACGATCGAAGAGCATCGCCCAGATCGATACTAACGCCAGCAGAGTGCCTCGTGCTTACTGACGTGAGTGGCACTGCTCCAGACAAACCAGCCAATTAGTCACATTCTCGAGGAGTCTGCCTCTTCAGGCAAAATCTGAACACTCCAGCACGTGCCTTACACACAAAATGAATGCCTCGCGTTCTGAGAAACGAGCAGGTTCAGTTAAAGCAAGCAATTTCTATTACAGTAGGCGTACAAGAGGGCGTGGACTGGGATTAATCTGGCCCAGCGTAATGACCAACACCGAGCGGGCTTTTGTTAACACAGTAACGAACATTCCGACAGCACAAAAGGCAAAGAATATACCGACAAGCTTCTTAAGAAGGACTAGACCTCTACTCCACGAAGTTATTAATATTTCTCACGCGATTTTATACGTATTTTAAGCCGAGTTGTATCTCACCAACGTGCAACCGGCCAAAATCTCGATCATAATTTTTAAAATCATTAATAACTTCTCTAAAATGCGTACGATATGAGTCAAATTTACAAAAGGCAATATTAACATCCGACATTTTCCGACCACCCCTAATATCTCAGTGTCTGAGCTACGGCAAGGGTTCGATTCCCGGTAGGAATTTTACCCTTCGCCACAGAGTCCAGAACTGCTCTGTGGTCCACACAGCATCCTATTCAATAGGCACCTGGATCTGTGGCCGGAGTGTAAAGCCGGCTACCTTCCATCTAGTACCGACGTTAAGAATGAGTGGAGCTACCTCCACTCCCCCACACACCTTCACGTAGTGCCGCTATTAAACACGAGTGCAATGTTGCCTTCTAACAAAATACTTGTAGTACGACCTAATCAGATACTTACAAAGGAGAAGCTCCGAACTACGGAGAACGTAAGCAGTTATATTAACTTATATAAATAGAATAAGCGAAGTCTAGCACCGCCCACGGACACATGTAAACTGTCACATAACACTTAACCTTAAGAAGGGCCGGAATAAGAGAATAATTAAGTATGATGACACAGAACCCTCATGTTTGTCGCTGCAACCTACACTTTTCCTGACATGACACAGTTTCCAAACAAGAAAGATTTGTAATGGACCACCAACATCATCATTGAGATAATAATGAATATATTCTAGGGAGTTGCGCCTTGTAGTCTGCTAGAAACTGGCCGATGTTTCGGAGATGTCTACTACGTCCGCCATCAAGGTAAACGATGATGGAAGCTGTAAATATATATTAATTAATTGATTTCGGATTACACGGCGCAACGTTTGATAAGACAGCCATGTTTTATCAACCCCCGCGTACAGGACAGTACAATGCTAAACTCTATCCAGAGCCAGTTGAATCCACTCTGAACGTCTTATTTTTAAAAGTTAGCTTTAAAATAATTTTCCCCACATCACCGCACAGGTATAAATATAAATGATTGAAAATTTAATGACGCCCAATATTTACACTATCCATATATCCAGAAAATTCTCAAAAAAAAGTATCAAAAATGACGGAGAAATTTCGCCCTTATATGCTAAGTGCACTTTGTTACGGTAAGGAGATCAAATCATTTGTTTTCAGGAGATGACGTCATTACGTAATCTATAATACTGAAAATACGTGGGGCTTCTAGAAGACTTCGTCCGGCTTCCACACAACTACTGTCACAGCAGACACTGTTGGCTACTGCTGTCGTTTGTACATCTTACTATCCGTACACCAAGACAGGCAAGTCTTGTTTGACCACAGTTTGCTGTCAAGGGATTTTGGGCCTTGTGGGGAAAATGGCTGACTGTCCTACTACTATACATTTCCCATAATTCTTGACAGGCACTTTAATGTTATCTACATAACAGCTCTGAACAACATATTAGTAAAATCATTAAGCACTCTTTTTTTAAAGATACGAAGTTCTCACAGCGGCAAAGACGTCGATGTTGATCTTCTGGGTAGAAACGCAGAACGTAGGTAAGAACATTTCGAAAGAACATCCCCATTTCAACCCTGAAGATGGTGAAAGATCATTCTCAATAAACAGCGAAAGGTGTGACGTAAGCAGAGGGTGGAAATCTCGAGATTACAAAGTTCCTCCCTAGGGGTAGATATTTCAACCCCAGCAGCTCCACCCTTAAGACTGGCTCAGGACGTGGTTTTCGTGAACACTAATCAACCTTCATGGTACATGAAAACTGATTACTTTAGTCATCTGAGCTACTATCAGCTTTAAATAGACGAAGGATCATGGCGTGTCAATGTCAATATTTTCAGTTCAAAATCTGTTAGACCAGGAATTCTGACACTTTCTCTGACCTAAGACCTCATTCAATCTTGTTTACTGACTCGTGGGTCAGCGTAGTAAAACTTCACATCCATTTACTAAGAACAGTATTACTTTATTATTACAAGCAGGTTAGAATTATTCAATAATATTCACTTATTAAATCTTACTGAGGTCGCGTTTTAAAACTAACTCCCCTGACCAATGTTTCAGAAGCGTTTTGTGCATCCATCATCAGGGTTTTTCGCAGACGTGAGACCCTGACACAAATTGAACTACATCACAGCCTCATGCACAAGCCCTGCCCACTCTGTTAACGTCACCATGGTAAGGGTAGATAGGGGTAAAGCTAGTATGGGGGGGGGGACAAAGCGTCCAGAAATGTCATTTACAGAACAAAAATGCCAAGTATTAACCTTCTGTTCTTACATTTTCTAGCCACATAAATGTATTTTTAGCTACAAAATCCGAAGACCTTGTCAAAGCAGAGTTTTCTATACATATTTTTACCCCCGAGCTCCAACACGCAGGCGCAATGGCCCATTAAAAGACTAAGACATACCCACTCACCACACCAACCCCCTTTGCAGAGACTTCTCCACCCCCCACCGACATATATATATATATAGTTCATACTACGACAAGATGACGTCAATATTGAACCCGGAATTCAAAGGCAGACTTCTCAATCATGTACAGTAGAACAGAGCACGCCTCTAGTCTTGAGCTCTGATGGCTGTTCTCTGGCTTTAATTAAAGATTTTTGTTCTTTGTCAGCATGAAATGAAAGTTACAGCCGACGTTGTGGGTTCCCTGCATGAACGGAGAGCGCCACGAACAAACCACAGAAAGATTATACGAAAAACGTTCAATTAATTGACTGTACCAGACACAATGTTAGTGAACACGGTCCAACCCTGAACTTAAACGAATAAGATTAGTTAATGGCGGTATTAACTGACCCCACGGCACGGAGTCCGTCTAGAAAAGCTAACAGTCGCTCATACAGTAAACAAATTCGGCTTCTATGGAAACCTTAGACCCATCACAAGGGTCAACAAAACCCCGCCACCGGTCCCTATCGTAAGCATCATAATACTGTTATAATTATTATTATTATTGTATATTATAATTATTTTCACATGTCTTGGAAGAAGCAATTCGTTTCATCCCTATATCCGGGATCAGCAGAACGTAAGACCTATGTTTACGCAGGACAACACGGCGTAGGAAAACGTCGAAGGACGCCATGTTCCGAGTATGATTCAAACCCGCGATCATGGAGATGCAAATGTTAAAAAACCATACGTGCTCTGTACATTGAGCAGCTGCAGTATCACATTATTATTATTATTATTATTATTGCATCTATTCAACATTTTACAGGCTGTTTACTTTCATGTATCCGAGACAAACCTTGCCACTGAGGTACATAGCGGAGCAGCTATTTCTGAAATGCGTGTCACATGCATTATATAGTTTTATTGTGAGGGATGACTGTATATTTTACGACAGCGTCTTTCGAATGATGTATGAGGACCCTAAAATGGCAGTTTTCTGAAGTTACCTGATGTCATGTTCGCCCGGGATGTTGGCCAAATATTTTCTAAGTGATTTGGAGACAGTTTCAGTTGTTCCTATAATTATTGGAATTACTTGTGTTATTATTATTATTACTATTATTACAGTTCCAAGTCCTTTTCCTCGCCTCTGTACCAAATCTAGGTCGCAACATTTCCATGGAAATTTTAAACAGGACATATTTTATAGGCAATTTACTTCCTAAAAGGTCGCCTTTAAGCATAAAATATTACATACACTTCGCAACCGTAAATTAAATGTGACTGTTTATGCACATATCCTATATAAGCTAAATATGAATAAAATATACAGCGCTACCTTAAAGCCGTAAAGTTTTGAGTACGTTTAATTACATTCGTAATTAAAGCGAGCGGGTGGTTAAGCCAGATTGAAGAACAGCGTTCCGCGAGAAGAGATTTCTGAACGCAGAATACAGAATGGTTTGCTGGAAAACGCGTAATTACATATTTTAATGCCTGACTGCAATCATGCTGTTATAAGAACCTCCAGAGCCTACACCGAGCCCCCATTCCAGACATTATAAATAATCAATTCGATGTACCACGATAATCAACCAACAGAGAATTTGTCTACTAACCATTCAGGTCGGATATTTACTTACAATTAACTTTGAACCTAGATGCCTCTATCCTGGGCTGTACCGCCGTGTAGTCTGGTAGAAGTTCACCAACGTTACAGAGGTCCTTGCTGCCTCCATCATCAGGGCGATTATCGACCTCTAAAACGTTGGCAAACTTCTACCAGACTACACGGAGGTACAGCCCAGTAGACAGCCATCTTCTACGAAACATCTGTCATGCTTCAAAGAAACTTGAGTGAAAGAAAAGAGATGAATTTCAACGTGAGGTATAAATCAACTGTATCTGTCGTCACGTGTGAGTCCTACATATCGATAATCCATATTCTGAATCGATCCTCGCAAGACTGAACGCGGAAGCCTTTATTTAAGGGCACGACGTCATTGCTGAAGTCACTCTGTCGCCCACAACCCACCCTATCGGCAGAGAAAATGCAGGAACAACCCGGTTAGCAAGTAGTAGATACTTTTGTACTGTTCTGTCCGCAAGACGATGTCAAAAATAAATCTGATGTTTCTTACGTTTTAGATTTAAGGCATTTAAGACGTTTCACTGGTAACTAAGGTCGTATTTTCGGGAGATAGAACCGTGTAGATGCGGTCTGTGTCACCGAAACGTCGGAAATAACATCTACATATACACAGTGCCATAACCTCGATAAACAAGACGTAATTAGACCATTACTTTAATCAATATTAGTCTTACATTTTAAATACAGAGAATGAATTTTAAATAAAATAAGAATGAAAAATGAAATAATCGGTGAGTTGCCTGAAGGTACTACTTCGCAACCATAAAGAAGAAACTGGAAAAAAAAAATAATAATAATTCGGGAAGTTCAATCACGAAACCTGATAACACAGCCGGGATTCGAACTGGGAGCTCTTAGAACCAAGGATTACAGCTTTATACCCACATAAACAAGGAACCCCAGATCACCAAACTTCCTCAGCAGTGATGCCAATGACGTTCTACAATTACTAAAATAATTACCCTCAGTTTTAATGAACGTGGAGTTTGTCATAGGCCATCTTCTTTAACAGTACATATGACTGTGCACTGGTTACGCACAAAGCGGTTTCCCTTTTTAACTTCAATACCTAATTAACCATTCATTTTGACAATTGTTTACACCATCCATTAGTACAAAACGCAATTTCTAGTGTACATAACCTGTCCATTAAAATACAAACACAGAATATGGTTTCTACACGGCTATAAATTTTGTTATTTAATCCTGAAAATAAACAAACAAAAAATGTGCCATAAAAATGAAGCTAATACAAGAACCTAATATACGTAACCTAACCTAACCTTTAACATTTTCGCGCTAACAATATAAATTTGTATAATATATTCTTCTCGGGCTACCAGCCGTGTCAGGTAGTTGAAGGACGGGGGAAAAAAAAAAGGTTTCGATAGCCATATCCGTCCTCGTCCTCAGGGTACTGAAGCGGACGTCGGTTTATCGCCTTTCAATAACCTGACCAAGAAGAATTTATTATGTTTAGTCGCCGTGAAAGCTACAATCATAAAATGTAAAATTGTTTCACTCATTCCAAGCTACATCCTTGTCTTGGTAACCGGACATCCGTTTGTGATTAAGCCCAGTCCCTCGAAGCAAATGCCTTTAAGTGCAAAAGGTCACACCAACCCACCCACCATCCGACGCCCTACAAGATGGCAACTTAACAAAGTCTCGTTAAATAAATCCCTAATCACTCACGAAATGTATTACTTTGTAATTTATTTAACGATGTTTTCAGTAGCTCAGCGTCGAAGGACAGAGTGATTAATTAATAATGGATCGGAAAGGCGCAAACTACGAGAAACCATAAAAATCCTCAGTTAATATAGCCTGATTCCGGGCAGAGATATAAAGCCTGATATCTTGCCGAATACGAAGCACAGGGGCCAACCACTCGGGCGCGACGTCTCGTCAATCATGAGACGGTATGCGAATGTCTTCCCTGTTTGAACAGGTCTGGTGTAAAAGACATCTACGCTTAGTTCTAACAAGAGATCTCTTTCCTTCAGGTAAGCCGACTAAAATTTTGAAGGCATAAATAACAAAGAACATGATATGGGACAGAAAAGCCTGTTCTTACTGTAGTCCAATAATCGCTGAAAAATATCATCCAAGATAGCAGATTGTCGAAGCACAAATCCGAAAGTGTCGATTGTCAATCACCCACAATATTTTCTGCTATAATCTAAGTGAATAATCGTGTTGAAACAAGAAATGCACAGCTGCACCGGACAGCTAAGACTTAATATCGTCAGATTTTACGACGATTAATAAATACTAAATTTGAAAAAAAAGGTGTTGAAGGAAATGGTCGTGGCTTATTTTAGCGTATTATACTGATATCTCCGCCTTTCAAGAAAGTCCAGAAAAAGTCAGCTTACGTGTAGTGATATTTCTGTGAATTTCATATGGCACAATGTAGTAATGAACAATTTTGTCGACACTTTGAATAAACATGCTCGTTTAAATACGGTAAAACGCGATATTCTTGAAGAACAGACATTACATTTTCGTATTCGATATAGGCTAATAAATTTGGGGGAGTAGGAGAGCTATTTTCTCCACAGTCTTCTAGGCGACAGTAATTCAGTAGAAATTCCAACAAAAGAATTGCCACCATGAAGAACAGTATTGGTCTTCTTACACTACGAGCAACTTCAATGTTGAAAATTCTGGTCACACTATTCGTCTTTTCCCAAGCTTTTGTCCTCACTTTGTCGCCGCCCATTGGGAAACTTTCCAAGAGGCTTAATGCCCGCTGTAACCTCCCAACTCCATCACTTCATCTTCTCCCTTAAATTTCACACACTCCCGCTTTCTCTCCAGAAATCTTCCTAAGGGATCACATATGAATTCCACAGCACTGCTCCAGAAATATCCTTTCAGTCCTTTCTAATATACCACAGCTCCGTTAGTACAATAACTAACTAACCAACTAACACCCTGATGGCCGAACCCGCAGGTCCAACACCGACAACACCAAAGCCCCGCCATCGGCCCCGATCCTCACAGCCCACCTCCCTAAGATCCATCTTCATGTTGTCCTCCAATCTCCTCTTTTGTTTGTCCAGTGGCCGTTTTCCAGAAGGATTCCATACCAAAATCCTGTATGCAGACCTTGCCTCCATGCGTGCTACATGTCCATGTTGGTACAATGACTCGTCCAGACAATTGTCTGGCGGGACTCGATTCCCGGTAAACCACGACGTCTCTCCTCATCAGAACGCCAAGAAGTCCCCAATAACATGATATTTTAATAAGCACCAGGGTAAAGGTGCCTTTATCTCTTAACGATGTACACAAGTTAAGTAAATTAGAGGCATAAGACTTCAGAAGATCTCTGTTATCACAACTGTGCATTCGAAGGGGGTCTATTTTGAATCTGGGCGTGGTTTTACTCACGGATTCCAAGCTAATTAAGGGCAGCAATTTCAAATATAAAAGCCACAACTTAATTTCCCATGTTTGTACACAAACATTACGTTTAGTACATACAAATTCAATGGGGGTTGTTCCCTTAACATGAAAAACCAGTTTCCAAAACCATACAGAACAACAGGTAAAATTGTAGTTCTGGTTTTTTTTTTTAAATATTTACGTCTTTAAACATCAGTCTAAAAGACGAAACATTCTAAACTGCAGTGCTCAACTCTTACTTTTCTCGTGAATGCAAATATTTATTTGTTACCGATATACAGATATGCCACATTTTCAAAGAATTCATTACCTGTGTAGGATTTGAAGTTTTCACGGCGGTGAGTCTGAATATTACCGTCTTCTGGATTACTGAACAGTGGCTGAATAAATATTATGTTCAAGTCTCGCCACGTCTTGAGAAGCTAACAGTCGCCTAGATAGTCAAAGAAATGACCCATTTTTTACGAAACCCAAACTTCCATTGCCATGTTCACAACAACTCATCACTATACCCTACATTAAGCCATCTGAATCCAATCTACATCCTCACAACTTACGAGGTAAATTTTAATATCATTCTCCCTACAGAATTTTCTTAATAAAATTTCGTATGCATCCCTGACGTGCGTACTATATGTCCTGCCTATCTTACGCGTATACATAAATAAACTTTATAAACTTATAAAGGGTTACTATTATCAACGAAAAGAGTATGACATTCATAAATCTAATTAAAACAAACACAAACACTGTAAAACGTGTTCATCGTACACCTTCTCTCACAAGCGACGTCGGTGGATATACAAGTAAATGTATATAAGCGGAATAATTACATAATAAGATATTTCATTCAACGTAAATAGGCCAGTAACAGTAGACTTACCATATTTCCGATGCACGAGAATATTCATTGTGCCCGAAAAGTCCACAGCACACTGGGCACATTGCACCAATACCAGCACCAAACCCTGGGCCTACCACCACAGAGACATGATCTGCATAGGAAGTCTGACACGTGACCACAGTTACTTACGACGCAAAATATATAAATATTATTTATATTGGCTTCAGCTTCATATCTCCTTCTTTCACTCCCAAAGGCCGAACCTCATCTGCGACCTACCTTCACCGGAAAGACGAGCGGGCACTACCTGGGAACCTACCTAATGTTTCGCCCCCGTTATACGTAGCGTGTCTCACAACTCTGCCATCCCATTGTCACATTTGCCATTCATTCGCCTTCAAAAGGGTTCGTCTTATCGTCGGTCACACATCTGGGCCGATGACAAAGCTTTTTCAATTCTTATGAACGGAACAAACGATCGAAGTTCGATTCCCGGCTGGAATAGGCACCTCTCCTTTCACCACTGTCTCCCGACCGGTTCTATCAGCAACCCTCCCCCCCCTATAAAATCCAGTTTGTACCGAATCAGTCCAGGTAGGGGGGGGGGACATGACCACGTACCTTTAACTGGAGCCGGAGTTAAAACGCGTGGAGCTGTACCTCCATTCCCCGACGTCTTCATAGAATTATTGTAGAAATAGCTTTAAATTTTCATCTACCACATAGTAAGATCTGAGGTTCTCACGGTTGTGAATACGAAGATGGCTGTCTTCTGGGCTGTGTAGCGTCGTATCATCACCCTGATGATGGAGGCAGAAAGGGCCTTTGAAACGGCGGTAAACTTCTATCAGACTACACCGCGCTATAACCCAGGAGAGAGCCATCTTTATATCACATCGTCACATCCTGTTTCTCCAAGATACACATTTTAATCGAAAAGTGTAAGGAGGGGGGCGGGGGGGGGGCGGACTCCAAATGAATTATACAAGACCTCGAATAAAACTAAAAAGAAGGAAATCCAATTGCGTTGTTTCGTACCGCTGACTGGCCCTTCAATAACGTCCTTCCAAAGTTCTTTCATACACAGCCGAACAAAAGGGATGGACTAAGTTACTGTAGTCAAACAAGGCTCTAACAATAGTCTTCGTGGCAGGTTAGCTCGGCGCAGAACGCTTTATATAACAGTAAGAGAAGAATACTGCTTCCTGTCTCCTTTAAGTGTGTTAAAAAGAGTGCCACAAGACATTTTCCAGGAGGATGAAAAAAAACAGTGAAACAGTGGAATGAATCGTAAGTCACAATGACAAGGAAACAAAACACAGATTTACACTTTCTGCAGTTAATAACGGGCACCGCTGTAAAAATAATAACAAACATGGCATTTGATAAATCACAATCTCATTCCGCCCGCCTTTTTCCTTTCTTTAGCGGTAGAAATAACTTTTTATTTCCTATCGGAAACCACACAACTTCAATGCCCAGGATATATCCAGCTATCAAGTTTTTTTAAGTCTTCGCCATGAAAATTGAGGAAGTAAACGCCTTGAACACACTTAACGATTGACTTTGCCCATCCCTCTCAGCCCGGGGATAGAACAGCAGACCGATGGCTGGTTATAAGAGCGTTTTTAAGTCCTGCATCTAAATTCAGTCACTCCAAGGCCGTCTGTATATCTTTGTTCATTTAACGACACTGTATGTATTACGTAGATTATATATTTTCAAATGACGAAAATGATTATAAATCATGTACTGTGGCGAAATTGCCACGGTGGTCTAGCGGTTAGAACGCTGGCCTTGTAATCCTGGGGTCTCGGGTTCGATTCCCGGTGGTGCCCGAATTTATAACTTGTGTTGGGCAAGGCCGTGGCCTAGGCAACACGGAGTTTTCCTCATTGGCATCCCAACAATTACTCCATTCACACTCAGAAGAAGGCAATGGTAAACCACTTCTGGATCATCTGCCAAGAACGTATATGAACAGGTCCCAGTCCGAGAAAAGGATGGAAGGATCCTGTTCATATGGACCTGTCGTCAGACAGAACACTAAATAAATAATATAATAATAAATGGGATTACGCTTAATTTGGGGGGGGGTTTATGCCGGGAAGTTGTTAGCCCCCAGGGCCCAAACTCGAATATCGAGGACAACCCCTTGTCGGCTGTCTGCTGCCGGCTTACTCAATACAATCGCAGCTGTAGTGCGTATGTGGAGACTCTCTCACACGTAACATAAGAACGCGAAATGCAATGGTAAAAAAGGACCCCACTTGATATGAGAAATATGGCATTTACAAACTATAAAATAAATAATATTAATGAATTAATAAATTTAATTTAATATCTTTCTTGTACTTTCAATAAACGACATTTTTTAGATCCTTTTGTTAGTCCACGATTGATGAAATTCTATCAACGGAACTTGCGTTAATCAACTGAAATACTGCAGAAATTTTATACACTGCAAACAATATTTCCGATCGATCATTCCAAAACCACGCCTTATGTTACTTCGGGATCAGAATATTTTATTACGTAAAAAGTCAGCATGCAAAAAAAAAAAAAAAGATAAATTAATTTCCATGAATCGCTGGCATCAGAAAAGCAATTACATCAAAAGAGCGTTAAAGAGAGGGCAGGTGTATGGAAGGAGACGCCGTGCCATACATTCAGTGGTCATTACGGCGTGCAAATGGCGGAAGTTATTTCATACGAAGCCGAAATCCCATTTGCATAATTAGAACACGTGGCGGAAGGTAATCCTGTCAAAAAAAAATATATTTCATGATTCAGCGGCCGATAATCCGAGCAAAGTGTGCCGTCAGTAATTATTTTCACGTTTAATGAATTGCATAACCCTACTTCACAAGCCACTCGCCTTTCCAGCATCACAAACTTCAAAGCTAAGCAAAGAAAATATTACGTTTCTTAAAATAAAAACTGTGAAAAATACGCGGCTGAGCGTATCTGAATTAAACTTGCGCAGAAAATACAAAGGTGTGGTTCTGAATTTTGGCGCCGTGTAGAATCGCACGCTTCTCCACGTCAGCCCTGAAGATGGAGACAGTTTGTCCCAAACGCTGATATCTACAAACGAGTTTATATGGTGCCAAAACCAATAATCGGTTCATCATCATCACCGCCGTAAAATACATCAGATCGTATTCACCCAGGTTTCCGTACAAAAACATTTAATCACTTATAGTGATTTGTTACGCAGAAAAAAAAAATACATTTCCAATTCTTAAAAAATGGTACTTTATTCATCATTCATCCATACTTTTCTTATCGGAACCTGTCTTGAATACAACCCTTGCTTTCCTGGATTACAGCCCGGATGTTTTCCACATATCGTCGGATAAATAACTTACATTTCATAGCCTAGTTACATTTTTGTACAAACTTACATAATATTTTAAATGCTAATACGGATTCTTGTTCAGGCCGACGTCCACACGAAATCAAAGAATGCTGCACGTATGAGCGCAATAAACACACTGCCCTCCATCCCATTACCCACTTACGAACCTACGTCATTAACAATCTAACAAGCTAACGGCAAGGTCATCTGGTCAAAGAATTCTCCTCTCCGTATTTTACGGTACCCAAAGGTACATCACAATGTTCACAACAGCCCCTATCCTAAGCCAGATAAATATAATCCACATCCCCAAACATAATTTCCCAAAGATTCATTTTAATATTATCCTCCCTATGTCGTACGAGTGGCCTGCTCCTTGCAGGTTTCCTAACCAAAATTTTGTATGCATTTCTCAACCCCATACGTGCTACGTTCCCCACCTACCTCTTATGATAAATATAAATTATGGAACTTCTTCATATATGTTTCTGCAGTCTCCCGTCATCTAATCCGTCTTAAGTCTAAAATATTCTTCTAAGCGCCCGTTTTTCAAACACGATCACACTGAGTTGGTTCCTTAACGTCAGAGACCGCGTTTCACATCCATACAAAACAATAGGTAAAATTACAGTGGTGTATATTTTAAATCTTTGAGTTCTCTGAGAAAGACAAAAACTTTCTGAAGCGCATGGAGGCAAACCCCTTTTCATTAAAACTTTGTAATACGTTTCGGGCAGTCCACCGTCATAGCAGACACTTCTATTTCCTCAATCCTCCACCACGAGGGGGGAGGGAAGAAGGAGAAGAGGAGGTTAATCTGATATTTCATATCCGCAGAGACACAACAAACGGAGGATGGTTTTCAGCCAGTCATAAAGAAAGCTTGGTCTTGCGAATTTTGAAGGAAATCATTCCGTTGACTCGCATAACATATTAAGATATTAATACCGTCCCCTCAAAAAATTATACCATGTACTAATTACGTATACCGTGCATTTTTACACGAAATGTACAAAATACAACCCCTCCCTGAATTTGGTTACTGTAAATAGCTCCTAGTATTGATACAAACTTTGATTTTGCAAATTAAATTCAAGACATCAACCTAAAAATAACGTAAGGAACTCGATATCATATATTAGCATAGGATTTCACCAGACATTATCGTAAAGTCCATAAAACTATGTGAATTACACTCAACATTATTGTATTAATCAGACATTTAAAGATGTCATTCAATTATTTTAACAATTTAATTTTCAATATTTAACAAACATTTAATTCACATAATGTCACACACTTCAATCTTTATCATACATTATCTTAATGCATTCAGTATAGAATTCATGTGCTCATGGCGGGAAATAATTGTGTTCTTCTGGGTCCTGTGCCCCCCCCCCCAATTGGGCCCAGTTCTGGGGCCGCGTATCTAAACGGTATATCCAAGTGATAAAGCGATCAAAGCCTGAAGCTGACAACCACTCACCTCCATTTACTTACGAGGATAAAAATGCATGGAGTTATACTTCCACGTCGCCATAATTTTTCAGAGTGGAGCTTAAGCAGAGAAACACCTTTTACTTCGTTGAAATAAATATAATAACAGAGAATAGGAAAGGGTGTAGAAGAAACCCGGGTTTCGTGTGAGGGAATCCAGGAAGTTAATAAAAATCTGAACTAGTGGAAGGCGATGTGGGAGATTTTTAAGTCCGTCCTACACAGCTTTGCACGACTATAGTCCGTAACTTAAGCAAACTGTAACGAATATTTTACGAGAGACTGCGTTGCTATGAGCACAGACTTCCTCTTCTGTCGACAACAAAACAGCTTGCCATTCCATATCATCGGACTAGCCCGCAAGGCGCAGGTGTTTGGGAGGTTGCCTACATGTCAGATTTGACTTTTATGAGAACGTTGAATTTCCACTTGTTATCAGCACGGAGGGAATAACGAGTCACAAACCAAATGTAAATCCAAATTTGAATAGAAATGCTACGTATACGGAATATGAAATATATATTTCGACGTGCCGCAGTGTGGAAAAATATATTCTTCGCCAACAACCACTAGGGTCATGAAGTTTGACGTGGATGCTGGAATAAATGTGTGAACTTTGATGTCAAGATTTTTGTATTTTAAGTGAGCTGCGGGGCAAAAACCCCTGGTATAGGGTGCCACAAAATGAAAAACGTCCGTGACAGAGACAAGACAAGACAAACAGTATCAGCACAAAAGTGAAATTTATGTGACTAAGATGTGCTGGGAATGTGGGGAGGAACAGAAAGTGAAGAATGCATACATAATTTTGGTTGGGAAAATATTTAAACGGTAGGGAAACATATCCTAATCACATATAATTAATTACGTTTCAATTTGGCAAACCTCTCGAGTTATAAAAATACAACATGAATATACAATCTGTACAATTACCTCTTTCGTGACGTAATATACAGAAGACTGACGGACAGACATACATAGCGAGACCAACAGAAACACTTCTTCTACTTCGCAAATTAATTTCCATGATTTTAGTAAATTAAAATAAAACGCGAATGAACCACAAAAGAAGTTTGTCTGCGTTATCAGGGCATCGAGAATTACGAAATGAGAATCTGCTTCCAACCTCAAAGAGAACATGACGCGCCACCATAGGAAACTGTTGGTTAATGCTGTTTCAACAGATCATGACCGATGTTTCGGATGTTATTACTGCCTCCATCATCAGGGCAATCG
>NW_019059587.1:1118125-1131715 GCF_000696155.1 Zootermopsis nevadensis | reverse complement strand
AAACAGAACTCGCGTATCACAAAATAATGTTTCTCATAACAGATTACGAGCATAATTAAATAAAATTTTGGGCTATTTTGTATCGTGTCACTAAAGACAGGTAAAAACCGCTTCTAGAACATGAAAACTAAAACGAGTTATATAAATAAAAGGATACAAAAATTATTAAATCAAAACAATGTTAACTCTGAATCAAATTATCAAACCAATTTTGTCACAACACGCAAATTCACAAAGGTAAAACCTCATTTGTCCAAACCATAAACCAAAATGAAGATGGCTGTCTTTTTGGCTGCTGCGCCGTGTATTGTGTGCAGACACTGGCCGACGTTTCAGATGCGACTGCCTTGAAACAGCTCCGAAACGTCGGTAAACTATCAGAACCTGAAATATCACCTATGAACCAACACATATCTTATTTTCGCGACACGCGTTGCTGTAAATTTTTCTTACCCTCTTTCCTCGGCCATACTCTCCACTTCACAGTGAGAAGCAAAGGACAGTCAGCTACAAGATGCACAAAGAACAATGCAGCCAGAACAAGTGTCTGGAGGTACTGTTCTCGTTCTCTGACACGACCAAGGTCTGAAGGCAACAATCCTTCCTTTAACAGGATCAACTTGAGTCCTGATCCCGTTAGACGTACAGTCACATCTTCTACAAAAACTGACACAGACCAGAGAAACGTCAGTTCCAAACCAAATACAGCAACAACAAAAAATTTTGTAGTTAGCAAAACTATATATGTCCTTCGCCCCGAGTTCTTCTTAAAATAATCTGTACTGAAATCATAGTTCAATATACTAAAACTAGACACCACGTTTCGGTACCTTGATCTGCTCACATCTTCAGGTAAAAATATCTATTTTCTTGGGTCGGGCAGAGGAGCCTAATTTCACTCCCTGATCCAGAAATTGTAATGTGGTGTTTTATATAGATATAATATTCGTTAATCGACCTTTGTACTTCTTAAAATAAACCTTAGATTAATAAAGTAATTAAATTACTGGGTCCCATTTATTTCTCGTGAGATAATTTTGTGAGTACACATTCCCGCTGGTCATACTGTTTACAGCCAGGGCGTCGCCTAGCTGCTAGAGAATTTCATTAAACAGTTGCCAAGCAACGACACACTGGTGGGTATAGGTCGTTTTTGCGCAAAAAATCTAACACTGTCGCCTACCAACTATATCGGATACTGAGAAACGGAGAACAATTGACACACGTGTAATAATACTTCGGAACCTGAAACGATCCTTGGTAAGGTAACACGTGCGACGTTAAAGCGGAACATTGAATATAGAATAATACGTAAGCGATTAAAACAAATATATCAATTTCAGCTGCTAGTGTTCCATGACATGAGAAGAATTAAAATACTGTGAATTAATCCCAGAAAAAAATTGTCTGGACATCTCTTTGCAGTGTCGATCGATATAGAAGTATTACATATCCCTGAAAGTTAAAGTTATGGTCGGTAAAATCCCGTCCTATTTGGAGTCTTTGAACAATTCCCCTTTCATCAGTGCAAGAAATTCCCTGTCTCATAGAAATCGAATGCTCAAAAATATCACGACAAAAGTTCACACCAGATCAAACCAAACATCACTGAAGTCTCCTTAACCTTATAATCAAAATATAATTTAAGAATTCAGTCCGTACCGCGAAGAAAACACAACACTTGACCATTCCAAAGGCCAACTGGTTAACGATGTTCAAAGAAATAATTGCTGTTTACGGAGATAATCATACAAAAACCCATAAATACAAAATCCAACTTTGCTGGTTGTTAAAACAGATGGTATAATTACTTACTAGTCTTCAAGGTCAACAATCATGTTAAACATCACAACAAACACAATCTTGGCATCTAATTTTCCCAACAAACTTCTGTATTCCTTAAAAATAAAAAGTTAGTTTAATAAACAAACTTAAAAATATAAATTATAGCATGCAAATTACATTTTCAACGATGTTCAAAGAAATAATTGCTGTTAACGGAGAGATTCATACAAAAACCCATAAATACAAGATCCAACTTTGCTGATTGTTAAAACAAATTACTTACCAGTCTTCAAGGTCAACATTCATGTCAAACATCACAACAAACACAATCTTGGCATCTAATTTTCCCAACAAACTTCTGTATTCCTTAAAAGTAAAAAGTTAGTTTAATAAACAAACTTAAAAATATAAATTATAGCATGCAAATTACATTTTCCATGTAATGCCATTACGCAAACCTTCATTACAATGTATGAAGATCCTCATTACGTAATTTAATCTTCACAAGAATTTGTCAATTTAACATATAAATAAATATTTTACTCTGGTAATATTTACTATATATTTCCCGATCAGAATCCCTCTTGAGTAGCTAAGAGTCGCTCAGCTGGTGAAAGTCTCCGTCTTTTACATAAACCCAAACGTCCATTACCATGTTCTCAGGAAACCACCATTGGATACTATACTGAGCTAATTTAAATCTTCTGAAATTTTTAACGACATAATCATGCGAGAGCTTGCACGTAAGCACACAATTAGATCGCGTAATACGTGGGTGAAACATAATTTGCATGAAAATGTAATAATGCCAAGTTATTTGTGAACTGAAGCCCCCATACGTACAACGTTCTCCTTAAAATTCAACTGCAAATAAAAAAAAGAATAAGATCTAATAAATTTCAGTTTATGTTCCCTTAACTTACAAACATTACAGAACGTACAAGATGAAATTTTAAAGAGACAGCTTTATTGTACACTAAAGGATTAATAAATTATAGCTGGGGGTAACGCAAGACAGCTGACTGGGTCATATCGAGAGGTTCCGGGTCAGAATCCGAGATTCAATAACGTCGACCTCGCAACGACGTTTCCGCGGTTTATCTCAGCCTCTCTCGGATATGAAATTTTTCAAACCATTTTATTTCTTGAAACCGTCTGAAATAGTTAGGATTTAATAAATTTCCAAAAAAAAAAATTCATTAAATTGTCGTCATTTACAACTCTGTTACCAGCGAGTCGGTGAAATTTGTGAATAAGAAGTCCGCAACATCTACGTATTTCAGAAGCACAGGATGAAAACTCAACACAGAATCCGACCACCGTCAAGATATTTGTGATATTTCTCAGTCGTTCCACGCGCTATATAACCAGCGCAGTCGATTAAACTTAGTTAAATATGCAATCAATCAACGACAGTCGTTCCAAACAGGTAGCAATGATAGTACCTTTAAAAAACTTGGAAATAAATCATTCATAAATAACCTTATCCATAATGCAGTTGATAAAGCGTCGCTAAAAAACCAGTCGAGAATATTTAACTAAAATCACGCTCGCAGCCACACGCCACTGGAGCGGCCGAACGCCACTGCACTATTAAGGTTTTAGGTTAGCTAGTAAAACAGCTGCTTTCGAAAATTTGATTTATGATATCTCTTATCAAGACGATGCCTTGTGATCAATATGGAAAACAGTTAGTAGGCGAGGATTAGTCTAATGATACAGCAATCAAGGCTCTGCTGCTACTACTATCGACCGTGAAAAAATGCTAATTACTAATTACACAACTCATCCTTAAAACTGCATGTCACGTTCACAAAAAGCAAATGCTAGATTCATTCACAAATCATTTACAATTTAAAGAATAAAACAAGTCTCTGCTTCCTTCAAAGGACTTGGGTTCAATTCTCGACAAAATCCGGCATCACAGCGTTCAGAACAGCCCTGAAGCCGCAAATTCAACTAAACCACTCACTTCCATCTACTGCAGAGATTACGAATGCACGGAGCTATACCCTAACTCCACCATACGTCTTCATATCGCGATATATACTGACAAAACAGCTTTTGTTTTTCATCTGTTGTCTCTGAAGTTGTCCGCGGAGACCGTATGTCACTTCGTCGAGATTATTTTTCAATTCAGAGGAGAAACAGCTTTAATATTCAGCCCTAAACCTATTTTTCACAAATTTCATACACGTGCTCCTGAAACCTATGAATACTCGAATGCATAAAACGTTATCCTTACAATTTCCATGCGTCATGTCCCACGTTCCATATACGTGCGGGCAATGACACGAAAAATCAAACTCCACGTCATGAAAATAAAAAGAAACAAGTTAGGAAATGTAAGCATGGCGTAACGATTCCATCTAATTCGGCAGAATCTGACCCCTGCAAATGGTACCACGTGTTCTGAAGTCAATTCCGTTTACGTCGACGGTGTTTCTGGCTGAGGGATTACGTCGTTGTTTTCCTCAGTACCGCCAAGTAAATTCTAGGATAGTACCTTCAACTATTCCTATTTCATAACTTACAATCGTCCTCCGGTGTCATGACAGTGCCCAAAAATCTACTTATTTTAAGTAACACTCGTCAGACCTTTATTTATTTATTTAGTGTTCTGTCTGACGACAGGTCCATATGAACAGGATCCTTCCATCCTTTTCTCGGACTGGGACCTGTTCATATACGTTCTTGGCAGATGATCCA
Organism: Zootermopsis nevadensis; assembly: GCF_000696155.1. Next base: position 1,127,221 of record NW_019059587.1, on the reverse strand, counting down.
GAAGTGGTTTGCCATTGCCTTCTTCTGTGTGTGAATGGAGTAATTGTTGGGATGCCACGGAGGAAAACTCCGTGTTGCCTAGACCACGGCCTTGCCCAACACAAGTTATAAATTCGGGCACCGCCGGGAATCGAACCCGAGACCCCAGGATTACAAGGCCAGCGTTCTAACTGCTAGACCACCGTGGCTAGTTAGACCTTTAAGGTACAGTTAACTTAATGTGCCACCTACTTTAAAATTAAACTCAGAATTTGTCTACAGGGTGTGCTTATGTCTTCCTTCACATCTGAGACCTGTCTCCTCCGAGAGTAATTGGAGCACTTATTTTGAAACACCCAGTTGTCACAGTACAAGTTCACTACATCACATTGGTTAACAATGTGACAGCACGCGGCTAAATTCAATTTTTGTAGCCCGTATCACGTTTGATTCAATAAACCCTTGAAATGGAACTGAAGATAGCGCAGATTTTACGACAGCAACAAACTAGACACAAAGCGAACGAAATATCCCTCCGAGATTACAGAAATGCAACCCATAAATTATCACCAGACATTCAGATTCTCAAAGGCCATGGCACAGGAAGAAACTATTACATTTTGTCTGTGGATATACTGCTCTGTTGTCATGGTTACCGCCACCTGGCGTGGCGTGCACTCATGAATTGAAAAGGAGTGAGCATTTGCTAGCAATACAATGAAACGAAGTCCTTGTAATAAGCATTTTCTTTTTATTTAGTGTTCTGTCTGACGACAGGTCCATATGAACAGGATCCTTCCATCCTTTTCTCGGATTGGGACCTGTTCATATACGTTCTTGGCAGATGATCCAGAAGTGGTTTGCCATTGCCTTCTTCTGTGTGTGAATGGAGTAATTGTTGGGATGCCACGGTGGAAAACTCCGTGTTGCCTAGACCACGGCCTTGCCCAACACAAGTTATAAATTCGGGCACCGCCGGGAATCGAACCCGAGACCCCAGGATTACAAGGCCAGCGTTCTAACCGCTAGACCATAATAAGCATACAATTACATAATAAGGGTAGGAGAAGACAGAATTGAAGAAAAGTTATGATAGTAAAGTCAAAATCAATTATTACCGATAAAATGCGAACAGATTTCCTGACATTAAGTGCCTGTTCGCCGAGTATTTGGGCTTCATCTCAAAACATGGCCCAGTAACGAGCCCTGATGAACACGGTAATGAAGCTTTTCGGCTCCGTAAATGGCGGGAAATTTGATTACGTGAGCTTCTGAACGAATCTGCTACAAGGATTATCTCGTTCATAATAAGAGAAGTAACTGCATTACGTGTGTATTCTGTTCCTTACTTTCGTAGTCTCTTAGACCCTCGGTTCTGTGGACTGAACGTCCCAGTAATCGATCATGGTTTGCCTCAACTTCCACATACTTCTTCCGCATGTAAACACGGCGTATTGAACACAAAGAGACGTTCGTACGTCCGGTGTTTCAACCGAAATTACAGGAAGAAGAGAGAGAGGAAGAGAGAGAGAGAGAGGGGGGGGGGTAATGGAACACTGAAACGGGTGGGTTCTGACACCAGGAAAGGGCAAATATGTACCAGGCACCGAACAAACACGCGTACGAAATTCGACACGCGCGTAGAATCCGAATCTGACAGATCTGAGCTCGAAGAGAGGCGATAGCTTACGAAAATGTCCAGTCTCCCAACTTACACAAAAATTTACCGAGTATGGTAAATGTTATAGATGCTGAAACGCCATTTTTTTTACACAGAATCATTTTATTTCTTAATTGTTATTTATTTAAAGATTCTGTTTGTACCTTAGACTACAGGCCTTTCGCGTCAAATGACAGAATTAGTGAATAGAAATCTGCAAGTGGCAGTTGCCTACAGTTAAGGAATAATCCCGACGCCCTGAAGATGGAAGTCTCCGGGAGAACATTTTAAAACTTACTCCTCCCCCCCCCCCAACTCGAAGCAGGAGAGGACGAAGCTATGGGACTCTCGGTTGAAAAGTTGTTCACAGAAACAACGCCGAGAAGCGCCTTGCATTTAGACAGTGGTAAATATAAGCCTTCAATGCGATCACACGGCTTTCAGCATGCGTTATTATACTGCCCAGATAGCAAATGCACCCTTAGTTGAAGCCAGTGGTAATGCAAACCGCAATACACAAAGCAGTATCTCGCTTTAAGTTCTTAGAAATGGTAAGTGGTCGAATACATTTCGTCTACATGAAGAAAATAAGATTCTTTACCACACCTGCATTATATAAAAATCAGTTTGATTTTTAGAGTTTGTTTGCGCTCAGAGAGGTAAGTTCTCAGTCAGGACACCAGATACCATGAAAAATAATTTGGAAGTGCTGCTGCCATAAAGAAGTTTCTTGAAGTAATTCTTAATACGGGCTGAGAAAACGTTTAAATAAGATATGCAGTGCGGATTACATTATAAATTGTTGTAAGTCGAATGAGATAAGAAAAGAACACAGATGAAATGGAGATAAAGGTACAAGCCCGTTGAATTTTAACGAGCTTCGTTACACATGCTGAGTCCAAACTCTACCAATACCTTCGGAAAGATTTTTTTTTACTGAGATGTAAGTTAATTTCCTGGTTGAGACAAAAATTAAGGATATTCCAACGATAACGTAAATAATAATGACGTTCAGACGAGAAAATTTCCTAAGCTTAGAACTTTAAAAAATGTTACGTGTCTACATAACTCAATATTAAATTGAAAAATTTATTAATCGACTGATATCCTGGGTGTGGCCTGATGTAACAAGATACGAGGGTCATGTATCATGCCCCATCTATCGCCAACATAAGACTGCAGCTTTCCATAATGAATTATCGGTCTATGCTAAAATGAGATTGTTCTTAAATTATCAACACTGGATTCTGTATGATTTATGAGGTTGTTTGAAGCGGTGATACTGTGGTCATCGGCCCTGAAAATGTAAGCAGTATATTCTTCCGAAACGCTGGTATTTTACGAACAAGTCCACACGGCGTTAGAACCCAAAGTCTGTAACATCATCAACACTCAAAATCTCTTGTGTGAAAAGATTTATTATTCAATTTTTCTCAGAAGGTGAGAACTTCTTGGCAAGCTGAGCAACTATCAACTTTCACACGGATCTGAAGAACATATCGATATTGCGAACATCTGACAAAATACACACAGCCACAATTTCTGACTATAAAGTACGATTAGGTTTGCAGTAATAAATCTGCTATCAGCAACAAATGAACGTGAAGATAAAAAAATCCTGAAATAAATACCAATCAATTTCATTTGAATGACTTTGGGAGGCAGAAGATTTTATGAGATCCAGTTGTTGTTCAGTGTTAATATTCAGCTCGTATTATAAGTTACAAAGAACCCCTGCTACGTTTCAAACAGTTCATAAACTCTGGCTAATTAATCCTGCTCTGCTTGTAACCACTGACATAGCGCGTATGATTTATGTCAGGGAAGGATTTTCCTGGCAGTGCAGTACCTGATACGTATTTGTTCTGTCGATAGGAGTTGATTTATGCATATAACATGAAGAGAACATCGGAATGCCTCACAATGTTCATCCAAACAAAAAACAAAAACCCATCCTGTGCAACCAACATCCAGTGAAGTGTTATTAAATACGGTTTTGTAAAGAACTTACCTTTATGATCTGTTAAAAAAAACACAATCTTTTGATCTATATTATATGATTTAACTTGTTTTTTTTTTCCACTGATGATGACCTCTTGAGGTCAAAACGCGTTTGGCATTAGTGTCCTTCATAGTGTAAGCAGTTTTGTTTGTATGCGTGTTTTATATTCCAATAAAATACACGGTATGCAAGGTTTTAAAAAAAATCCATATAACTTGTTGAAGTTCTTGAAGATGCTTTTTACTATAATCCATTTACTTAATTAGTGACGCAGTTAAATCCCCGTACGGTATTACAACAAACCAAAGCACTCGATCGCTATTTTTCTGGCCTACTAATTAAAATTTACATACGCACGTACGAATTCACTAATGAACTCAGCGGAACAGAGACCTTCAGAACCTAAATCACGCCCAGCTGGTAACACGATTACCCGCGTTTAAGGTACCCGAAGATCTATTACCTTCTCAAAAGAACCAGTCACTAGACTCTGTCCCGAGCCAGCTTAATCCAGCCCGCATTTTTAAAAATCAATTTTAATATTATCCCCCACATCTGTGCCTATCACACAGTTATTTCTTTTCCATTTACGCTTTCGTAGCAAATTGTGTATTTATCATTCATACTATGTAAGCTACTAACCAATTCCATTCAGAAGAATCCTTTCTGACATGTTGACAGACGACCAGATGTCCAAGAGACTTCGACTTTCATAGAGCACAAAGATTCTTTAACAACTTCTCAGAAACCCGCTATTGGTCGCCATGGTGACGCAGAAATATGAAAAACGTGACTTGATAAGAACGACTCCATTGTAAGTAAAACCCCCATAAGAAGCACATTCGTCTTTTTTAAGCTATTGGCAGCCTATTAAAGAGAGGAAATCTAATTCTGAGAAACTTTAAAGAACCCGACACAAACACTTAAGTGGCTTTCAGACTGGATGGGTTCCGTGTCAGCGAAGAACCAATAGGATTCTTTCCAGGAACTTGGTGTTCTTCATTCGACGGACCACAGAGAAAACAGGGTGGCTCGTACCATGTCCCATGGGATTCGAGCTAGCAACTCCTGTGTCCATGATATTTATTAACAATTAGAAGCCGAGTGGTAAATATATATACCACCTGCTTTAAAAAATAATCTGTTGAAGGTATAGACAACAGAGATTCTCTTTAAATATTACCACGATTAGTGTTATGAGCTTTGAGTATAAATTGTATCTGGTTTAGGATTTGCAGGGTGTTGGTACATTAGGAGTGTCAGTACGGAAAGCGTTATAAAAACAGACAGTCATAAAATAGACTTGAAAAAGAAGATGAAGGCGTGTGCACAAAATAAATTAAAAGTAACGAAGAATAAATACAGACTGTAAAATTAGGTAACTTAATATTAGCTTTACGTCAAAGTTAGTTACATAATTTAACAGCAAATGCGCGGCAAACAGAGAACGTTACTGACGTAAAATTGACACACACACACACAATAAAAGAACATAGCCGTAGGACACCCATCTCTTGTTTAATTAATAATTAACAGTAGCTAATTATCGTTAATGAAAATATGGATAGAAACGCAATTAACGTTGAAATCATTAAACAATTTTGTAACACAAAATTCACACGTTCAAATTTTGAAACATATCCTCCTAACCGTGCAAGCAATACATTAAATTGCTGTGAACAAATAATATTTTCAGACACAAAAACAAATTCCACGGTACGAAAATCATTATCTAAATCTTGATCGGTTGTGCACAGGACTCGTTATGTAAGAAGCAATTATGATTTCAATATAGCAAGTGTTCTCCGTATCGAAATATTACATTTCTGAGTTTACGAGCTGATTACAGAGAGTCATCGAATACTTCGGACTAGCAAAAGGTCATCATCTTCCACAGACAAGTTCAGATACATTTGTCTTTGGTGGGCGTGGCTTGCGTCTGCCCGGAATCTCCGCCTTGTGACTCTGACGTCATCATGCATCGGAATTACAAGAAATAATGAAGTCACATTGAATGCATATAACAGCGGTTTACAACAAGCCCGTCGTTAATGGGCTTAATTAAATATGATCGTCACAGCTCACGGTCAAAGGCCAGCAACGAACACAAAGCTAACTGTGTTCAGACTGTGGGATCACTTGGTTCTGTCAATCTGATTAAGGGGCAAAATATCTTCCCGCCAGACACTGACTTGATTTTACAGAGGTCCGAGCTACGCAGACCAAAGCTATTTAAATCAATCTAAAATCATCCCACATTTGAATAATAATTAATCAGACAGATTCAGCTAATGAAGTTGGCAGTACTGAAACGGACATAAAACCACAAGATCTGAGGTTATCACAGTTTTGATGATGTCATCAAAATTTTACCTTCAGTGTTGCAATGCTGTGTGGACGTGTAGGTAAATACAAACGTCTTGGTTAACCATAGTACCCTCCCTCCAAAAAAGGTCGGCTGAAATTCACGATGTAATTATTTATTTCTAATCTTCATGACTAATGATTTGCGTGCTCGCCACTGGACCCAAAGGTTCGAGGGTTCGAATCCGGGGCCGACGGATTTTTAAAGGTGATAAAAATCCGTAGCAAAACTTCCTTCGGAGGGGAATTAAAGCCGGCGGCGGTCCCATGTCGTAAGATTTACGGCACGTAAAAGAACCTTGCGATCATGAAACGAGATGTTTCGTAAGCAAAATTCAGCGGCCATTTCTCACCTGAGTCTCTGCTGATTCGCTACTAGATGGCTCTAGTAGACAGATCAGGACTGAGTTGAAATTGTGCAGAGGCAGTGAGTGGGCTTGTCACTCGCTGCGAAGACCCACAACGATCCTTTAATTCTTATCCGTTCCGTGTTAATGGAGCATTTATCAGTCATGAAAATCACATAAAGGCAGTCAACCGTATCTCATACATTAGTTTATATCTTTAATGAGTTTTTATATTGTAAGTCGTTCTTTACGAAACAGATTAGTTCTATTCGAGGCTCGTGTAGTCGTCGTAGAGACATGAACAAAACACTGAAGTCCTTTGAAAACATTAAAAATATACCCAAATACCTAATTTCACGTGAAGCTGTCACATATTTTCGGAAATAGAACACGCAGACTGAGGTAGAGAACGTTTCAACCCATAGGCTAGGCGAGCACAGACTTCAGCGTTGTCAGATGCGAGGTAACCACTGGCATTTACAGGGTTATATACTTTAAGTTGCGAGGATTTATATCTGTAGAAAGCCGTACGCACAAAAAGACGCTCCTTGTATTCAACGTGGCACTGACTAATTATAGGTTACGTGTAGATTAACGTTCCCTGTTTTGCTGGGAGAAGAAAGGATTTTCGTGTTCCGAAGCGAAAATCCCTGATTCACTTATGTTTGAATAACTGAATCTTCAACCACAACGCTTTCTGTACTTCGCTTCGTGCATATAAGACCAGGAAAATCAGGATGTCGCCAAAGAATAGGTAAATTCCATTAAATACACGCCACAATTATATTACGCATACTCAAGTGTCATATTATTATATAACATTCCAGCTTAGAACCATACTTCGTAACGTTCATATTGCTAAATAATATATTATTATGCTGATTATGTATTTGTCCACTAGGCTTGTGAGTAAACACATAAATAAATAAATAAATACGAAATAAAATATATAAGAGCCTCACAATCTACTCACCTCGCCAAACACTGGCGTGGTTACATTACAGCCAACGTGATACGCGAGGCATGTAGCACAGATGATACTAAAAAATACATACGAAGTGAGAAGCTAACAGTCGCTCAGCTACTTAACAAATTCCCAGCCTTTTGCGGAAACCGAAGGATAATTAACGTGTTCACAATAGCCAAAAACTGGGCCTTATCCTGAGCTAGCTGAATCCAGTACACACCCTCCAACACTGAAATAATTTTTAATATTATCCCCCCCACCTATATATATATATAGGTATTCCAAATGGTATTCTCCGTTCAGAATTTTCAACCGAAATGTTCCCGTCTAAGATATATTTAACGATGGAGATTCAAGTATATATTTTCTCGGGTCTTCGTTCAGAAATCGATGACAGATCGATTTCAAACTCACGATGCAATTACGTGTGGGGGTAAAAAGCTTTTTCTATATGTTTGGAGGTCGGTTTTTTTTTTTTTCCCTGGCTCTAGGACGTTACTATAACTAACCTCTCAGGAATCCGTCTGGCGTGAAACCAGACTACTGTACGTACATGAAAATTCAATGCAGTTACCCAAGGACCTTTCCTGAACTACATTTCCCAAAATTTCTCAAGAACATACGTGTATACATTTTAGTCTGTCTTCTACTAAGTTTCCAATTGTCCTTTCATATCATTTTCGCTTTTGTTAACCGGAATTTCGTACCGGTGACAAATTCGGCTATTTTGTTTCCTAGAGCGAAAATATTGGATGAGAGAAAACTGAAGAATATTAAGAATTTCGCTGTCATTTAGAGTTTCAAAAGGTGGCATCAGTTCAGGCGCACAAAACAGTAATACTAATGAAGTAAAAGTAGGAATAATTAGATGCAGAGTAGTTGAAGGCCAGACACGTTACATGTACAAGTCTAGTTCAGCACTCTGACGTCATAAATCAAGATTTAGTAAGGCAACGTCGCGGTGCGGATATAATTTGCGCGGAATATACCGTGGCCAAGAGGATGAAGGGTATGTATCTAATTTGGAGGCGAATGGGAGGTGCAACATTATATTGAAGGAGGTTATGTCAGCGTTGAAAAACCTGCTAGTACATCCAGAAGACAGCGAGTTTACTAAAAAATCTGTCGATCCAAATTTGGTTAAATTCCGACAACAATAACAGGAATTATTATATGATAATCTGCATTAGTATTTGTGTTTTTTGAGAAGCTAACAGTCACTCAGCCGGTCAACAAAATTCCACGCCTTCCATGTATCCAAGTAGGTTCATCGCCGTGTTCACAAGAGTGCCCAATTGGTCTCGTTTGCCCTGTTTCTTTAAAATCCACTCTAATATTATCCTCCCACCTAAGCTTCCGTTTTCTAAGTTGTCTCCCCCACAGTTAATTTATAAAGACGCTGAATATAAATTGCGGATTAGTCCAAAAATGTTAATTCGGCACTTTTTGAAAATAATAGGACGTACATACAAGTAAAACACAAACGAGTAAGATAAGTAAAGAAAATAATAATAAAATTGATATGAAAATAGCGATACAGTGGTTAGCATTACCGCTCCTAGTTCGGGACGTCCAGGGTTGAAATCTCTGGGCGCAGACCTAACCTAACCTGGCATTCCTCATTTCCCCCCTGGAAAATATCGAGACTATTCCGTAAATTAACCTAACCAAACCACAAATTCATTAATTACTGTTTAATAATCCTATCATTCGACGCTATGAGCTACGGACAGCGTCATTAAATAACTACAAATCAATTCAACTTGTTCGCCCACTT
>NW_019059587.1:1099902-1114865 GCF_000696155.1 Zootermopsis nevadensis | reverse complement strand
GCTGGGATCGTTGTGTTCACTCCCAGGGGAACTACTTCGAGGGTGATGGATGAATTTAATACCTGAGATAAGTGTACGGGTTTTTATACGCGCAGTCTTGAAACTTTCCGATCGCACCTCGTACAATAGTGCACTGTGTACGAGACGAATATCTGATGTGCACTCAAAGCATTGAAGAATGCGTATTAAAAAGTCCTGCTATATGTACGAAAGTAATAAAAAGTTTCGTTTTAACCTATCAAACGGTAATTAAAATGCTAACTGCCCGCCAAAAAATTCGCAGAAATAAAATGCTTGAATAAGTTTCCTTCTTTCTTTCTTTTTTGTATTTTTTTCCCATCGCAGCACGCGGGCAGAATGCTTCTCCACAAAAAAAAACAACTCATACGTACTATTTTTTATGCCTGGAAAATCCATTACAGGGTAATGACGACATTAAAATAAAGTATTTCGGGGGGAAATTTCGTGCTGGTAATTTTTAGCCCTTGTAAATTATGCATTCATGACCGTACAGAATTAATACATGCATTACCATGCGTCATTAATAGACCAAGCGAGGCATAACTTAGCAGGGAGGGGAATTACAGACCACGAAACGATTTAATTTACTGGGAAAACCACGCATGTCATATACAAAATATAGAATCCCTATTATTATTTATTTATTTAGTGTTCTGTCTGACGACAGGTCCATATGAACAGGATCCTTCCATCCTTTTCTCGGACTGGGACCTGTTCATATACGTTCTTGGCAGATGATCCAGAAGTGGTTTGCCATTGCCTTCTTCTGTGTGTGAATGGAGTAATTGTTGGGATGCCACGGAGGAAAACTCCGTGTTGCCTAGACCACGGCCTTGCCCAACACAAGTTATAAATTCGGGCACCGCCGGGAATCGAACCCGAGATCCCAGGATTACAAGGACAGCGTTCTAACGCTAGACCACCGTGGCTTAGAATCCCTATTAGAAACACGAAAAAAAAACGCACAGAAAACAGGGAATATATTTCAGTGTTCGTCAACAAAATATTATGTAGAAGCACGTAATACGTCATACGAAAATTCAGAAGAATTTAAATTATTTCTAAACGCCACAAACAAATCAAAATAAATGTGATTAACTAACTTAATGAAGCAGAATCCCTTTAAGAAATTTATAAATAGTGCGCTCAGCTACTAAATAAATTGGTCGCCTTTTAAGGTACCCAGAGATTATTTATATTCACAACAAGCATCTATCCTCAGCAAGACGAATCCAATTCACAACCTATTTCTCTGAAATACATTTAAATATTACGTGTATTTTTCTTTATATTATTTGTTGTTACCTAATTAATTAATATAATCAGCATAGACCAGAATCTGGTGTGTCCAATTCAATTACAGAACCTCTTTGTTTTCTTGGAAAATCCTAATTACGTATTTTAAAGCAAAACGGTAAATGAACGGTGATTAAAAAAAACTCCTTGTTCCAGAACATTCATAACAAGAAAAACATCAAACTGTTTACCAATACGTACGTCACTACAGGTTTTGTTTAAACTAGAAAACAAAAAAATATAATGGTAAAAAAAATTTCGGTTGGAGACGAGAAGTTGTTTTACAGTAATTTATTTGGAGAGACAGAAAAAAAGTTCTCGTTTCTCTGGAATTCTACTGAGGTACACTGACTAATACGTCGTTTGTATGAAGCTCCTTGCTAGTAATTGCAGACAAATTAAAGACGACAAGTTAGAACAAGAAAGAAAGAAAAAATATTTGACAAAATTCTTCAGTCAAAAACGGAAAACAACAGTCTCGTATTACTGGATCAACAGAAGAACTTGTTTCAACATTCAATTAACCTGGATTCTTTCCACAGAATAAATTTATGTGTTTCGTACGATTCTCTGTGTAAACAGCGATTATTTCTTTAAACAGCGTTAACCAGTTGATCATTTGTAATGGTGAAGTGTAGTGTTTTCTTCGCGGTACGGACTGAATTCTTCAAATATTATTTTCGATCTTTGTAATGGTGAAGTGTAGTGTTTTCTTCGCGGTACGGACTGAATTCTTCAAATATTATTTTCGATCTTTGTAATGGTGAAGTGTAGTGTTTTCTTCGCGGTACGGACTGAATTCTTCAAATATTATTTTCGATCTTTGTAATGGTGAAGTGTAGTGTTTTCTTCGCGGTACGGACTGAATTCTTCAAATATTATTTTCGATCTTTGTAATGGTGAAGTGTAGTGTTTTCTTCGCGGTACGGACTGAATTCTTCAAATATTATTTTCGATCTTTGTAATGGTGAAGTGTAGTGTTTTCTTTGCGGTAAGGGCTGAATTCTTAACTACTATTTGGAGAATATTCGACTATAAGGGATAAACCTGTTGTAGTTATTCCTTTTTTTTGAAAACTAGACTTATAAAGAGGGCCAGACACGCTGGCGAACAGATATGATACCTCAAGATTATCTTCCTTTAGGAAATTATAAGATGAGCCACGAAAGATTCAACAAGTACAAATATAATTATATATAAACGACCATACGTATATATTTTGAACAGGTATATTTTAATTAAACTTCTTATGAGCATGGTAACATAAGCGACGCCGTCTCTGCTATACTGTCAAAAATAATACAAAATTGGAAGACGTACAAGCCTCTGTCATGTTGCCTACTTTATCGGCACTGAATGTAGGGTCTCAAAACTAACGAGTAAAAAAATAAGCTGTGGATATTTTCTGCTGTAACTAAGACCAAAACAAGATGGCAGCCGAACAAATTCTTTATGTACGTTTAATGGTGACAACTAACATCACAATCAATTTATCTGACTGGGATACGAACTGGTGGAAATGTGAAGAGATTAAATCACTACTACATCGAGTATTTGCAGTTCCTGGTATCCTAACCACGCAGAAGTGAAAATAATAGTTTTATAAAATCTTTCAACGCGTTCAAATTTCTCTACATATGGTAGTCATTTAGCCAATCCGCAAATTCATAATTTAGTCTTGACAATGTTAGAAAATTTTGTATGTACTAAACAGTAGCCAGGTAAGACAGTGTAATTGCGTCATATTGTGAATATTATATCAATTATTTATTTTAATCCGTCTGATCACAATATAATTTTATTTAAAATTTCTTATAATTAAGATAATAAAATATCATTCATGTTCCTTATCGATTGATCGATTTACATTTCGGAACATGATATTTTATTATCTTAATTATAAGAAATGTTAAATAAAATTATATTGTGATCAGACGGATTAAAATAAATAATTGAGTAGCCAAGTAATAAAACAGCTGTGGAACTTAAGTCTCTTTTGCACTATAAACCCGATAATGGTCGCCTAGCAACAAAACCAAATGCGGAGAAAGGAAGGAAATCCAGGAAAGATTTAAAAAAAATGAGATTAAGGCGCCCGCGTGTGACAAATGAAAGTAAAAAAGTCTCTAACAATAGAAATTCAACCAAACAAGTCTCTTATGGAAAAGCACGATAACTAGAGTCATTCTGAGCCCGCACATCGCAACGTAAAATTTCAATGGCAGAATCAAAAATGAACGTTTACATAACCGCTATAAAAATAATTATTTAAGTAGTTTCGAGCGAAATGCGCCGTGGTACGGAATATTACAGTGTTATGTCACAATAAACACTGAAAATAAGGCCATAACGCATAGAAACCATACATACTGAAATAAATTACTCACGAAATGAGGAAGAAATAAATTTAAGCAGATAACTCAATTTACATTTACATAACCGTCTCAAGGTTTCGTTGGAATTCACGTTTTACGACGCAGAAATTGAAGTCATTTAATTTAAAAAAAAAGTGAGCTCAAAGGAAGCTCACGTACTTGATAATAGTGTTATAATGTCCTGTAGCGCAGGATATAAAACTTGTAATATAAATTTATGAAAATAATTTGTAACATTCAAATAAACAGAAAAACGTAATTTTAAATCGGTTTATTTTATAGGAAAAATAAAAGGCTGTCTACTGACATTAATTTTTACTAAACGAGCGTATATTATGGATATGAAATATCAACGGTTGGCTGTTGTTTTCGGGGTACGGATTTTATGAAAAAGGGAATTAAAAATCAACTATTCCAATACAAGTTATCTGTTTCCACAAAACAATTCGAAAATGTAATAGCTCATTGTTTGTCAGTTACGTAAATGACTATTAATACCATATCTATAAACAGATTCCAAATTTGGGTCTTGAAGCCTATGGCGGGAAAATCTGATATGGAACATGTCATGAAAACAATGCCTGTCATCTGTTCCCATAATTCTGTATTTTGCCCAAAGCAAGTAATTATTGATTTCGTATGATTCCCACTGTAAACAGCTATTATTACCTTAAACAGCGTTACCCAAATGATATTTACAGTGGGGGATACGTTGTGTTTTCTCTGCGGTAAGGACTTAATTTTTAATTACTATTTGGACGATCAAAAATGTAATAAACCATTGTAATCAATTTAAATTTAAAATTAAGCAACGACACAGTTAGGATCTATCGTTAGGGCTCGCGTATTCAAACTCAAGACTGCTGGTTAAAAGTCAGCATCCGGGAGGTCCTGTGACCGGCCAACTCGATCAATTTTTTCCGTGGTTTTGAGTCGGTCCTCTCGCAATGGACGCACTGTTACGCAGTTCAAAATTACTGAGCCCTAGGAACCCGGTGTTGAGTTAGGTAGCCTTATACGCTGGGGATCTGTGTTAATAAAGCTATTTATTCATTTGTTCAACGGAAACGCGGAACAAACTAGAAAATAAAATAAAAACATTTTTATCGGTCACGATACCGCCAGCAAAATACGTATTTCTAGATCAACTGTGCCGGAAATAGACGCAACTTTAATATTACAGGGTTGTGTGTGACTCAGTACAGACTCGGGTACAACATGATTTCCAATGGCGTGTGTATAAAATGAATCACCGGAAATGTAACAAAAGGACTCTTAAATTATCCATTCAATACTATGCAAATTCATTCGAAAAAAAAAGAGAGATTTTCTTCTGCAAAACAGAGGACAGAAATAACATAACTTTGACGTGAATAACCAGCGATTTGTAACAAACTGAGTGCAGAACATCAGATTACTGATAAGTTGAAGAGTTATACGTTATAGGTTTAAATCATTTGAGGCATGAATGCATGAATTAACGAACTGAAGGACAGAACAGGAAGTGTGAGTTAACGACAGGTACTGCATGTAATTGGGGGGGGGGGCATGTACGGGTACGAAGGTTCCCAGGCAGTGCCCACTTGTCCTCGTAAAAGTAGGTAAATATGTAAGTTTAAGGGTTGAAACGGTTGATGTATTATTTACAAAGTGTTTGACACTACCACTTAACTGAAATGTGTGTGTGCAGTACCGTGGGGCATCGATTATGCTCATGTGAGTGTAAACATTGTCTTAGACCACCCTGTATAGTGCGCATTTAACAAATTCCTATTCATGAGTATTTTCGTTCAAGACATTTTAGGAATTGGTTCTGTGAACGAAATGATCTACAATATTAGTTGGATCAGACGTGATCTTAAAATAACTATTACTTTATCCAAGCACTGGTAACACCCAATTTAGAAAGACACATGACATTTAATGACGAATGCTGTCTGGAACGTTAGGTTATCACGTGATCCGTATCATTTCGATGTCGCACGGCGGAAGTTGCATAGGAGGACGAAGACTTGGTCTATATATATAACACTATGGGGATGCTGAGTACAACCACATAGCATATCGGACAGGATAAATGATTCTCAGGGAGGAGTCAGATGACTCAGGATTGGTACAAAAAGAACACTTAAAAAATCCCTCTAAAAATTTTGAATTGGAATATATTATCACAACATGTCAAGTGTCCGCGAGCTTCAGAACACAAAGAATAAAATAAAAATCCCTGCGAAAAATGAAAAATCAGACACAAGAGAACAGATCGTGGTGCGTGACGCACAAGCGCGCAGTTTCCCCACTGCGCGACGAAGGGGTCAAGAGGGGGAGGGGGGTGAGACTGGGACGCCTTGTTACCCAAGAGACACCGCCGCGGCTGAGGCCGAATTACCCCTGCAGAGCCAGACTGAATTGAAATGCCACCCGCTGATATGCTCCATAAAAATCTTACACTCAGTTCAATTTAATAAAACGAATTAAAGATATATAACCCCCTCGAGCACAATAACAGCAAATGTTTTATATTTTCGTACAATCCAAAATTTTCCCTCTCGGTTTCATTGTATTTGGTCTTATTGCGTGATGATAGCCATTTTATCGTCTCTTCAATGGATTATTCTTGTCAGAAATGGATTGCATCCGTTGGCGAGAATAGCACGCGCATGAAATTACCACCAACCTACAGGCCATCTACTATACAAAAAAATTGATTTTCGTCGTCTTCAAAAAATGACGTCATCAACAATGTCACCTTATATCTGTTAGTTTAGTGTCTTACTCAAGATTTAAAAACGCACCCACCCCCCCCGAGGAGCTCCAAAAGGAGCGCTCAGCTCTAGTTATTATATGAATAAGACAAATGTAGGTTTTTCATTTTTCTAGTCTTCAGTATTCCGCGTATTTAAATACAACAATTTATCATTCACATCCATCCAACATTCGACAAAATACGACCTATCCTATGTACTTGATAAAGCGATATTAAACAAAATAAGAAATAAATAAATACTTCAAGTTATGTCACTATCAAAGTCGGTAAATGCCGACGTACAACTTAAGCAGACACGAGATTTTAAAGAAAAAGAGTTTTTTTTAAAAATTAATTTCCTTCGCCAGGAGACATATTGAACTGAACTGCTTTCATTATGGAAGCCCTTCATATGGGGCCAATTGCTTTCAGAAGTCCATCTACGTAAGCTTGATGGGTTACTTCAGCACTTTTCAGCCAAAGCTCGACACTCCAAACCACACACAAAAAAAAACTTCACCATTACTACGATTAAAGGTTAATTAATGTTGTTTCAAATCACACGACACAAAAATATAAACAGATACTTACTGGTCGTTAAAGCAGGCGGGAGATATATTGTATCACTACTCTCTGAGGGGTTCAAATACTATCGAATACTAAATCCTCGGCGATGTAATAAATAAAATCAGAACACAAATGCCCACCGAGAATTTCAACGTTCCCTTAAGCGGAGAATAATCCTTCCCTGGTGGAATAACTCAGAAACCTCTGTTGTATGTGCTACATAGAAACCCGGTACGAAAGATCACACTAAATTCCTCGTTCAACACCATAACAATCGCCACGTGCTTAGCAACAAATGAAAACTTCCCTTCGTCCTGCATCTATCTAAAATTCGCACCAATAAAAACATAAAATTTCCCCCCAGGAAATTCTCGCCATGACTGGAATACGAAATTCAAATCGATTACATAATGCTCTTTTCAGCTACCAATTATTTGCGTGTCATTAAAAATTGCTTTGAATTCGTTATGAATCTTTACCAGTTCAATTTACATGCCCAACAGCACCTAAATTTTATCTGCGAAAGATCTTTTGTCAAAATACGACAGGTGTACTCTTTGGAGTACACTGACATTACAAATATGTTCTTCACGCCACAATACGTAGGTCACTGTGCGTTTCAAACAATGGCCTCCAGCCATACAGGTTGCCTACCCCACAGGAGAAGCGCGACAAACACATTTACAATTGAATAAAAATTTTCTTGGATATTATCCATCGTCTAGTAAATATAAAACGTAAAACGACGTTTCGGAGATGGGACTCTATCTCTAGCTCTATCTAGTGGGCCCAACTGTGTAGGAACCTGAAGACGGAGATAGAGTCCCATCTCCGAAACGTCGTTTTACGTTTTATATTTTACTAGACGGTGGATAATATCCAAGAAAATTTTTATTCAATTGACTCTTCACCATCGTCAAGAAGTTTTAGATTTGATATACATTTACAATTGTAAATAACAAATAAAACTGTAAATAACAGCATAATTTTGATATGACATGTTTTTAAGCGCCATTTTCTGATACTGCCGTCTACCTCCGCTCATTAAACAGCGTCAGCTCACATTCCCAGTGCATCGCTGTCCTCATTTTAGGCCCAATCCCATCCTCTGGTGACGTAACAGCCCTCCTGTAACACGTACGTCACTCGGGAAGCGCAAGGCGCCGGCTTGTATCTTTGACGTCAGCGTCAGCATCCTGGGAGACTACATTTTTATTCCTGAGACGTGCATTATGAAACGACGAGACAATAAATATTCATACGCGACCTTACAAATTACTTTGCTGTTTATACACGACTTTAAATAAGCATTTAGATAATCACTGGAGTTAAAGGTGTGACCATAAACTCGGTAAGGGACCTCCAGCTTTCATATAACGCGTAAAGTCTTCGTTATTGTATTAATTAAACGTTTATCAGCCGAACTTGAAGGTTACATTCTTCAGCTAGAACGATTAAGTAAACACCCTCTTTCCAATTCCTAAAAAAATCCATTTTAATATTATCCTCCCATCTACTTCATCTGAATAATATTTAAGGATTCGGTCCGTACCACGAAGAAAACACAACACTTCACCATTACAAAGATCAGATAGTTAACGCTGTTTAAGGAAATAATCGCTGATTACAGTGAGAATCATACGAAATACATTAATACAAAATGATGTATTATTGATTTTTGAGCCAGGGTGGACATTAAGTTACCAATGGACTTAAAAGGTATAAAGTACTGGGCAAAACCTCCGAAATCACTTAAGTTTGATAATACAAGTTGCATCCTAACAGGCCAGGTTATGTAAAGATATCATCTGATATAAAACGTAGTTACAATACCCTAAAGTTAAGCGCCATCTTGGGATACAGTATATGGAAACATAATACAAAAAAAAATATATCAAATTAACTGGATATTATGTGAGAACGTCGACTGGATATTTGTGGTTCAGGATAGGGACCAGTGAAAGACTCTTGTGAGCAAGGTGATGAACATTCAGGTTTTGTAAAACGCTGGGGATTTTTCAACTGAGAACCCGTCAACTTATCAAGGACTCTGATGTGATTATCATCGATGTAAAAATATAATAATAATAATGCATAAAAATCTCATGCCAAGCTGAATAATCTTTGAAAATCCGTCATACTGTTCACAGAACTGCGATCACTTCACGTTAAATCATATTGCCCCTACGCGATATAGATTGTATCATTATGAATACACTATGGGGCCGCGGATTCCATGCATTGTTCAGAATAAATCCACTGGAATACTTGACCTAAATTATGTATGGGTATATCAGTCTAAGCTTCCTTGCCAACCCAGGAGGCAAATTAACCTGCACTTAGTCTGGGATGTATATATAATTAGTTCTGTAACTATGAGTCAATAAGGTATAATTATACCACGTACCCTCAAGTTCTCAATGTGAAATGCTTTAAAGCGACACGAGATATCCACCCAGACAAAGATAATGAAATAACCAAATTCGACGCCCGTCTACTGGGTTGTGACTCTTAGGAAGATACTAACATTTCAGAGAAATAAACTGCTTCCATCTATAGACCATCAACCCCGAAAATATAACTTCATAAGAACGTATCTCCCACGCAGTGATCATATCATTGCAAAGCATCAGAACGAGAAAAGCGAATTCAATTCACGTAATGTTTGCTAGAAGGCACAAAGATTAACCTTTTGAAGTCGAAGCTCGTCTAAATAATATATAACTCAATCCGTACCGCATAGGAAACACAACACTTCACCATTACATCGATCAAGTGGTTAACGCTGTCAGTGGCTTAGTAGCTATTGAACTTACCAGTTTCAGAAATCCTCAACTCCGACACTGTCAATACCACAGCCCGTCATAGGGTCTCGAACCAGGTCTATATTCGTCTAATTACGAGGTCTTAGTAAAATTAACAGGTCTCTGTAAATGTTCCGGAACACTAACATCTTGAAATGAAGAGGTTTTTGCCCTGCGTCCAAGTTTCAATATGGAGGAACACCTCTTGTCGTGTGTCCTCCATATCTGGAGTCAATCTCCCCATAAGCAATCTGATTACGACAGATTTCAGATAATATGATGATTACAAAAGATTAAACAACTGAAATTTAAGTACTAATTCTCATTACGATAATCAGAAAACTCAATTACAAGCTAAGTGGGGATTAATTTCTGTAAGGAGTTCATATGAAGTCTGTCCGTTAGCCCATGACCACCTCTTATCGGCTGTCCGCTGTTTATCTATTACAAAACCCGAGGACACGCCATGCCTTGGTTAATAATATACCCACTTCGAAATTAATTTTTAAGTGAACCATAGGCTTATGTATGTACTCAGTCACTTCAGCTTTTGTTTAAACTTTATGCTGAGAAGCATCAGACAACGTTCGGGCCACGCGTCTCTTCATTTATAATTCATAACCTCTGCATAAGCAGCCCGGCTGCTTGTCGTGATGAAGAATCCTGAATCAATTGCCCCATTGATCTGCTTCCTATGACGTCAGATGACGTAAGAGCGTCCTTCGTAGTACGCCAAGCGGCCCCCAGATAGCAACACCATGCAGCATTACCATATCGAATCTCGATGTGGCGACTGTATCGATAAGCTCGGCGACTTTTTTTGTAATGTGCTGCTTTAAAAATCGATAACATTGAAACGAATACACAATTACTCTGTGTTAAAAGTATTTCAAAATTTTGAGTTTAAATTAAAAAATAATTTGTGAAAATGGAGCCTGTAGTCAGGGTTCAGTGGCGTATCTATTTATTTGTTGACAACTTAACTACATTGTCAACACTGAATAGCATCGAATGATATGAAAATTAATAAATAATTAATTGGAAAGAGAACGGGAAACGTGGAGGTAACCGAATTAGAGTCACTATCCTGGTAATTTCCTTAAGGATTGAGGGGAACTACGGGAAAAGAAACCTCAGCGAAAGTATCCAGTGTCTGAACCGTGATTTGAAAGCGGGACTTCCCCAAATACAAGGCACGAATGAAAAAATATTAAAATTGGTATTAAATAAACATGGTTTCAGGGTGTAGACTGACTGGATTTATATAGATGAGAAGGGGAAAAAAGGGTGGTTATCGATTTCAGGACCTTGCTACCATATATATAATGCCAACATACACATACCTAGCTTATATTGTCTTTCGATCAACAGATGTCTCTGGTTGTTAGGTGACCTTGAATTTCTGTCAGCCAACAGATGTCTCTAGTTGTACTACAAAGTTCACAAAATTCCCACGGCGCTACAAAACCCGTTGTGGAACACTAGCGAACCTACCGATAATTCTGTGAAACATATGGAATTCGTGTAACTTAAAAAATGTGAAAAAGTTTACCTTCTAAAAATTTTATTTGTAAAATTTACCTCATCTCTAATGTACAGTAAAACATCAATGGTTCGCTTACACAATATTTCTATTCAAAAAATGTGAACCAAATGACAAAGATGAGAAGATAATATTGAAATTAATTCTATGACGGACGCCGATTGGAATGTGGCTGCACATGCTGTTGACTTAAAATCCCTACCATAAAGTGTGTTACAGGTAAAAATTATGTCAAGATGTTATAGGAGCAAATTATCCATAAAATGTAAGTCTATACTAATTTGTGCACACTTAAATTTGAGAATATACTATAGTAATATGTAATTTCTAATTAATTAGTGTTAACGATAATGAAAACTGGACATTACATTATAAAAATAGAGCCAGGAGAGGTTTATTGGCCCTTGGGGTCCAACAGGAAACTATTCTTGGCTCCTTGTTTCACGTGACGCACCTCACATGCTCAGTTTAAAAATGTGATGCAGATTTCTACAACAAATTTCTCAAGACGTAAAGGACAATCTTCTGTGTGGAGATTCAGGCGGAATGTTAACAGGATGCTGCAGTGTTGAGAAACAACATTTCGTAATTGAATAACCCTATTACCTTCGTCACCTATCACCACTAATCTACACCGGAAGGTAATTAAAAAACTTTGACATTTTTCGACTTAATAGAATCGTGTGTGTAATTACGCACGAGGGGATATATCAAACATCCCACATGCCACAACATATTTAGGCCTACAGCAGAATTAATTATAATTATACACATTTATATGACACGTATTTATCTTAACTGATGCTACTGAGAAAATTCTATTAATCTTTTATTGTTACGGAGAAATTTATTTCCCATCTCAATTCATCCCACCGCAGGTTTGATCCTTATGAATTTAGGTTCAAAATTATCTTTTAATCTTATAATAAATAGATACCTTCATTTACAACTTGAAATTCTCATAAGATTCTCGTGCAATTTGCATCTGACTTATCCACAGTAGGCTATAAAGCATATTAGACAACACAATCTATCACAATGTGTGTCAAGCTTTATTCGGTGATACGCGATATGGGATTGCCTAACAGCTCAAGATTAGTCAATTCATATTCTCTTTTACGTGACTAAAATAATTCAATAAATAAACAGTAACAAGGCAAAGAGCACACTCACAAAAGTCACCAACATTTGGACGAAAATCGATATCACGTACGTTTTGAAACTCCCACTGGATCGCAAATACATGACACACGACTGCAACAGACTGGTAACTTTGATAAAAGAAATACGAAGTTTTGGTCATAATACGCCAGAGTTGCATACATATTTCGGCGAATAAATTGTATTCATTTATTTATCTGCGGTCTATTTAACCACACTGTCAGAAGCACGGACGTTTATCGTCGAATGATAATTAATTAAAAAGGATATTCAAGAAAGCGGTCACTTACTAATTTCGAGTACGATCCAGAAATTTCTGTGGAGGGACTGAGGAAAACCACAAAACGTCTCAGCCACGACGACACGCTGTATCAGGGCAGAGAGCTCTTGAACTCGAAGCCTTTGCAGCCGAGTGGTAATTATACATACCACGTGCTTTAACAAAAACTCTGCACTTTGTCCTTATGGGTTGCATATAATTCTTACAATAAACAGCGATTATTTCCTTAAACAGCGTTAACCAGTTGATATTTGTAATGGTGAAGCGATGTGTTTTCTTCGCGGTACGGACTGAATTCTTATATAATATTTAGACGAGCGTCGGCTTCAAAAGGACTAAATAGACTTAAAAATATGTGGGATGCCGAGATCCACGCCCGTAATTTATAAGCCATGGATCGATACGTGCTCCAACCATCTATATATATATATATATAAATATACAAAACTAACTTACAGGTTTACGAGCTTTATTGCTTTTTTATATTCAGTTCATTTTCATTCATGAATACGGTACGACCAAAGTCGATACTTGGTCTAACCGTGTAGAATTTGTGGCAAAGTAAACTACATCTGGGTTTCCAACGTCCAACCTTATCTCTTGATTCTACTTCGGCATTGCCTCTCACGTTCATGAACTTTCAGCATCAACGCTGAATAAATTGTACCTTAGCGTATCAAAAAATCTGTACGTGATTTAATAATATTTCGCTTCAGTCCTGACAGCGATTATGAATATGAAAATTAGAGCACATTAGTGTCAGCTATTTAAAATGAGACTTCAGCGGTAGAATAAAATTAGTAATATATAACCATAAGCTGTGGTTATGAGGGATTACAAACATACTACTAATATAATAGCCGATGTCCGTCAAAGATTTTTATTTACAATTTAATAACGCTCAAACTATATATCGTCAAATGAGATAATGAATTGGAAAGAATATATTTATAAATTTCATACGATTCCCACTGTAAACAGCTACTATGTCGTTAAACAGCAATGACTGTTGTCATGAAAAAGTGTTTTCTTTGAGGTACAGACTGAATTATAAAACAACATTTATATTATTTTCGGGATTCAAAAGATTAAACATTAATAAACATCCATAAATGTTCACACAGAAATAAACTATTTTCTTTGTTAAATTTAATGTTTTTGTTATTTATATTAATTACTGACTTTAAACTACTCATTTAATTTTGTCAGAAACACGAGGGCCTCTTGCAGGATCATAACCCCTGCCCTGGTCTCTCACAGAAAATTCTTGGACAATACCTTAAAATAATACAAGGCAGTCTCCTTTCAAACACTCGGGTATCATCTTTAATATCTGAGTCGAATGGCGAAAAATCTGTACGTACAATGTAGTTACAGATGGACGCAGCTAGTCTGTTAAAAGTTTATAAATAAAACTGCCACTGTTACTGTGAAACTGATTTACGACAATCTAAACAATGAAACATCGTTTGAATTTTCCACAAGAACTGTAACAGACCCACGATAATTTAAACAGAAGAAAGTCTGCAGATGAACAAACAGCGAATCAAGGTCCAGTGTGGTTGTGTGCGCGTGTGTAGAGAAGCCTGTGCCATATATACACACGGAAACAAGTCCTGGACTCTTACCAAAGCTGACGGAGAGTGGAGTGTAAAAGTTGTTGAAATGAACAATTACGTGGGAGGATGTCAACTGAGAAAATCATTAAGAAAATATGAAAGATTAATTATCGGTATTGAAGAACGTCACATGAAATTCGAACAGCTGTGAACGTGACCATCAACTTCCGGGTCATAAATCAGACACAAGCTGATTCTGACGGGCTCAGGGGATAGAAGGAGGACATTTTTATATCACGAAAAAAGATGTGAAATATAAAATCACGGCGAGGCCCATGCGGTTAGAACGCTGGCCTTGTAATCCTGGGGTCTCGGGTTCGATTCCCGGCGGTGCCCGAATTTATAACTTGTGTTGAGCAAGGCCGTGGTCTAGGCAACACGGAGTTTTCCTCCGTGGCATCCCAACAATTACTCCATTGACACACAGAAGAAGGCAATGGCAAACCACTTCTGGATCATCTGCCAAGAACGTATATGAACAGGTCCCAGTCCGAGAAAAGGATGGAAGGATCCTGTTCATATGGACCTGTCGTCAGACAGAACACTAAATAAAA
>NW_019059587.1:1072954-1091393 GCF_000696155.1 Zootermopsis nevadensis | reverse complement strand
ATTTAGTGTGGTAAAAGTCTACCGAAGTTTCGGAGAGAATTATTGCCTCCATCATCAGGGCGCGGTTTACGCATTTACCAACTACACGGTGTTTTCTCACAATATAGTCATATTTAAACAGCGCAGTCAAGTAACCTAGAAACCATTCAACAGAAAAAGATTTCTGCTTGCATAACGCTTACAACACTCAAACTGCGAGATTAATACATCCAGATTTAGCACCTGTTTTTCCACGATCAAGAATCGAAAAAACTTCAGTACTACAAATTTATATTAACTGGCAGCAGGGGCCACTTCCACCTCAAAAGTACGCACAGCCGCCATATTCATATTAATAAAAACCTCAGTCTACAAATGGGAGGTGGTTACCGCTTCTTAAATATCAATTACTTTAAAGTTACAAGCAACACGTACACAAATATACATAAATACATACATCTAAACATGATGACGTCATGGCTTCGCGCTCCAGAGATCCACCACGACAAGTGGCATGATGACGTCATGGCTTCGCGCTCCACAGATCCACTACGCCTCTCAGGGTAATTACAACCGCAATGTATTCACCATTTGAATTCAAGGTCATTAGAATCTGTGCCTTTCTTTACGTGTGGACCACCGTTAAATTTCTTGACTTGACATCTGTTACTTTTCCCAGATCATTTGCTTATTTTTGAACAATGTTTCGTGAAATGAATCCATTACAATGAATCAAGCCAAACTGGATTCTTTTCATATGTTCAATGCCACACCCACTGAGACCTACACATTAGTATCACTGTATTTTAAACACAGGCTGAACACTAGCAATCCAACGCAGTAACTGAGTGTGTGATAACGTAATTTAAGGTGTGATGAAAACTTGAAAAAAAAAACAATATCATTACTGGAAGAACCCCCCCCCCCCACCAATGACCTGTTGAAACTGTTAACTCCACCTGTAAACAGTTCTGGAAAGTAATCTCATGTTTAGTTTGAAGAAATTACACTGGCATGCACACTAAATAAAACATATGAATTAATACTTCACACTCGCCAGAGAAAAGGGAGTATTGAGTCCAAAAATTGCGACCACAATTCTACTGTGACATATCATACAGGGTGATTCAAAATTACTTGCTCACATACACACACGCCAAGGGTGACACACGTTACTTGTGTGACGCGACTAGGGGCGAATGTGTGAACAGTGACACACGAAAACACTTGTTCTTACAGCAGAGGGAATTTTGAATCACCCTGTACTGACTCCAATTTACCATAAGGAAGCACATCGGCCCTAAGTTTATGAGTAAACTGTATGATCACGTTTGTAAACGTACTTAAAAAACACACGATTTGTCAGAACTTTCTAAAAGTCGTCCTTCGTTCAGGACCCCTTAAATCTTTCGTGATATTAATGGTGAATTGTACGTCAACTCGTACTTTTCCACATGGAAGAATCGAGTTCGATATCACGACAGTACACATCAAGACTTGTGGTGGAGAAAGTGGGACCAAAATCATTTATTTCCATTACCTGAGATTTAGTGTGGTAAAAGTCTACCGAAGTTTCGGAGAGAATTATTGCCTCCATCATCAGGGCGCGGTTTACGCATTTACCAACTACACGGTGTTTTCTCACAATATAGTCATATTTAAACAGCGCAGTCAAGTAACCTAGAAACCATTCAACAGAAAAAGATTTCTGCTTGCATAACGCTTACAACACTCAAACTGCGAGATTAATACATCCAGATTTAGCACCTGTTTTTCCACGATCAAGAATCGAAAAAACTTCAGTACTACAAATTTATATTAACTGGCAGCAGGGGCCACTTCCACCTCAAAAGTACGCACAGCCGCCATATTCATATTAATAAAAACCTCAGTCTACAAATGGGAGGTGGTTACCGCTTCTTAAATATCAATTACTTTAAAGTTACAAGCAACACGTACACAAATATACATAAATACATACATCTAAACATGATGACGTCATGGCTTCGCGCTCCACAGATCCACTACGCCTCTCAGGGTAATTACAACCGCAATGTATTCACCATTTGAATTCAAGGTCATTAGAATCTGTGCCTTTCTTTACGTGTGGACCACCGTTAAATTTCTTGACTTGACATCTGTTACTTTTCCCAGATCATTTGCTTATTTTTGAACAATGTTTCGTGAAATGAATCCATTACAATGAATCAAGCCAAACTGGATTCTTTTCATATGTTCAATGCCACACCCACTGAGACCTACACATTAGTATCACTGTATTTTAAACACAGGCTGAACACTAGCAATCCAACGCAGTAACTGAGTGTGTGATAACGTAATTTAAGGTGTGATGAAAACTTGAAAAAAAAAACAATATCATTACTGGAAGAACCCCCCCCCCCCACCAATGACCTGTTGAAACTGTTAACTCCACCTGTAAACAGTTCTGGAAAGTAATCTCATGTTTAGTTTGAAGAAATTACACTGGCATGCACACTAAATAAAACATATGAATTAATACTTCACACTCGCCAGAGAAAAGGGAGTATTGAGTCCAAAAATTGCGACCACAATTCTACTGTGACATATCATACAGGGTGATTCAAAATTACTTGCTCACATACACACACGCCAAGGGTGACACACGTTACTTGTGTGACGCGACTAGGGGCGAATGTGTGAACAGTGACACACGAAAACACTTGTTCTTACAGCAGAGGGAATTTTGAATCACCCTGTACTGACTCCAATTTACCATAAGGAAGCACATCGGCCCTAAGTTTATGAGTAAACTGTATGATCACGTTTGTAAACGTACTTAAAAAACACACGATTTGTCAGAACTTTCTAAAAGTCGTCCTTCGTTCAGGACCCCTTAAATCTTTCGTGATATTAATGGTGAATTGTACGTCAACTCGTACTTTTCCACATGGAAGAATCGAGTTCGATATCACGACAGTACACATCAAGACTTGTGGTGGAGAAAGTGGGACCAAAATCATTTATTTCCATTACCTGAGGCCTCCATTGCAATTCAACTTCCAATCAATATTTCAAGCTCACAAATTGTAAAAACGTGTCAACTCTTATCCGTCAAACTAATAATTCAATCACCGCAACAAAATTTAAAAGATGAATTACTTATGAATGTACATAACAAATTTAAGAAGTGCGTTACTTTTTATAATATATTTGTAACTGTAATTTGTTTAAAAAAATTAATATTTATTTGAAGCATTAAATGAATTATGTATTGCGCTACGAAAGATATATTTCATAAAATTTCAAAACAATTGTTATTGTCTATATAGTTCGCATTAAACGTCACAAATTAAAATACATTACATAACACTTATTTCAAAGAAAATAGTTCCGCATCACTGCCTTCAGACAGATTAGAAAAATAAAACTGAAAAATGACCTAAGTGAATATTTTCCTCCTGTTCAATAAAAAATCGCAAGGTTGGCCATACTAGGACAATCGTGGTACTTCAAAGTGTACATCGCTGTTCTAAACTTATTCCACAAGTCGCCATTCTTCGAGGGTTCTATTCCTGGTACTGTACACGACGATCCAAAGCAAATGTAACTGAACTTTTGTTTTGGGTCATGAAATTTGGAACAAACTGCAGTCCAAAACAATTCCAACAATTCAACAGTATCAGTAAATTTATCGTCACAAACAACACAGCAGTTAAAGTTAATTCCCTTCAGTTAAGTTATCTTTCCTCTTTTTACCACCCTGTATAATAGGTTCATTTAACCCACAACTTTCGATTTCCACGACTGATTTGACAAAACTTGGTACAATGCCACATATTATGGTCAAGGCAACATCCAACGCACGAGAACCATGTTAACACCTTCGTATGTCCGGTTACTAAAGTAATGGTGACCACTTTGCTAACCGGTTCAGGTGTTGTTAGGGCAGTGACGACTTCAGTCTTTTAAGATATCAACTCAGCATCTATTTGTTGAAATTAAAGGAAATCTGGAATAAAAAGTTACTTAACTTCAGCTACACAAACAGTGTAACTGAGGATCCATCAATGTAACTGTGTGAAATGAGCGATCGATCAATATGACGTCATAGTCTCTGAATACGCAACGATCAGACAAAGAGAGAAAAAGCTTTTGTAATGAAGGGAGTTCTGCTAAGTCTTTAGAATGTACAGTTCAATTATAAATATCTGCAAATGACCTTCGACCACAGAATAACTCAGAAATCAGAAAAACGTGTCTACAGGACAGCATGTTTTTCTGAGGCCAGGCTGTTGTGAACACGATGATGAATCTTAGGATATCACAAAAGCGGTTTTTTGAAGCTAAGAACTTTTGCCGTCTTAATATAAAGATTGCAGCACAGTCAGAATAAACTTTTGAAGCCCAAAAGAGAGAAAATTGTGGGATACCATAAGCGCCATTTTAACGGGGAAGCATAAATTTAGATTTGTGACTATGAAGGTCCCCAGGAAGTGCCCGCTCGTCCTTCTAATAAGTAATAGAATAAAAATTGGATCAAGAAGAGAAGCTGAGCTTGGTTTTTGAAGTCGACGATAATCTAAATAATTTTTATAAATTCGGACCGTACCGCGAAGAAAACACTACACCTCACCATTACGAAGATCAACTGGTTAACGCAGTCTAAGAAAATAATCGCTGTTTAAGTTTAAAACCACACGGAAACACACAAATACAAAACTCAAAGAGTTACTGGTTGTTAAAACAGGTGGTATATACAGTTACCACTGGGCTTCAACTAATTAATATGCAACATCGACACCAACAGACATGCGATAACTGCTGAGATAGTGACGAATAAGCATCTGGAAAAAGTTTTTCGTAATTTTGTCCCAGTTCAATTATTCATTTTACAGGAGTTTACAGTGGACTCTGTAGTCTATATAGGGAATAGGGGGGGGGGGAGTCTTCAGACAAGGCCAAATACAGGACGATAAATATTAGGATGAATTTTAGGTTTACAAGTTGTAAAGGTGATAACTGAACATAGATGGTTCAGTATCGTAACCAATGGCAGACTTTGGTGTTTGCAGTGTTTAAAATCGGTGTTCTACTAGATCGGTGATGGTATCAGTTAAGAACAGTGATTCAAGGCAAGTTTTATGACTTGAGGGAATTAATTAACATCAGTTATTTCAAACAACCGTCTATCAAGTAGTTTAATCCTCACATGTTAATCCCGACTGAAGTTCTTTGGCACGACAAACCTAAACAGACTGCCTGGCACTTTGCCGGGATCACACTAAAGGTAAGACCGGCACAGTACCCCAAATAGTTCCCACAAAACCAAATCTAAAGTCATAAAATGTTTTATCGTACGTCAAGACTATCTGTAACAAGAATTCGTACTGATTCGCCCTTTCATTTACGTCGTGTGTGCCCGGCGGAAGTTCGGAGATCATGTAATGCATAAAGCGATCTATGTTCGACGCTGGTTCATGGTAATTTCAAGACTTACCACCATGGAGCGGCAAAGGATGTGTGAGGTGACGTATTTCGATTTCACAACCTGGATTTAATACGAGGTGCGATCGGAAAGTTTAAAGACTGTGTCAATAGAGGGCGAACCGGATGTAGTACGAGCTTCTGCCTTTAGGGGGTGCGGCCTACATTCATAGTGAATCAGTGTGCCAGCCGGCATCATCGAATTAGCATTTGTTTCTTAGTTACGGGTGTTTTGGTAGTGCATTACACCTCAAACACCATGGCCGTCATCCCGCACCCTCCTTATTCGCCGTGTGACTTCTTCCTCTTCCCAAAGATGAAAATTCAGCTAAAGGGAAGGAGATTTGAGACGATAGAAGAGATTCAGGCAGAATCGCAGATGGTGCTTGACAGGCTGACAAAGAAATATTTCCAGGGATGCTTCCAGGCTTGGCAGCGGCGCTGGGATCGTTGTGTTCACTCCCAGGGGAACTACTTCGAGGGTGATGGATGAATTTAATACCTGAGATAAGTGTACGGGTTTTTATACGCGCAGTCTGGAAACCTTTCGATCTCACCTCGTAACTAGTAAAGTATAAGTTTTCTGCTATAATTATGTAACTTAATCATCCAGTTGATTGTTTACCACAGCATGTCTTAGTGAACGGTTCTGAATCAGCCTCTGTCATAAACATTCAGACGATAATTACATACATTATTCCAACTTGAGGAGAGAGAGGACCGACTGTAGAAACTAGTTCAGTTATTTTCGTTCCCGTTAATTTTATTAGCTGCATATAGAAACATGTCAGAGTTGTTCTTATATAATACATTTGCTTCATCAAAGCTAGTGACTCAACAACGTGCTTAAACAGAGACTTGATTACTGTACCAGGTATAATTAAATTATTCCGAAAATGCTAACGCTCGATTCCTTAATGTCGTCATATGTAACCCTTATAAGGCGACGACAGTTTCATTATATACAAGAATGTTGTGCTCGGTAAGACGGACTTAACTTGATATACAGAATATCCTGCACCAAATACAGAGTGTTCAAATAGTACAATCAACATGTACAGATTAACATGATTCTGTCTGGATTGTTTGCACGGATTTATGATAATTTCTTACTGTTTACACAAAGTTAAACACAAAATGTTATCGTGTCTAAATGAAGGAACGTAAATAAATATAAATGTCTCCAAATGAATTGTCTGTTACGAAGAACATTTTTTGAACACCCTGTATAACCGTATTCTTGTCCTCTGCATAGCGAAATCGCATATTCCTCCAGAAATTCCTGTGCCAGGTTCGTGACTCTCAGCAGGTTATTTTAAGGTACAAAGAAAGTTCCTGGGCTCACCTGGGAAGCAGAACTCCGTTCTTCCGTCTTACGGCGTAGTGTCTCCGATACGGAAACGGAGTGCAGGTGTAGGACGGCCTGCGATGAAGACCACCGACACACGAGGCCATACGACCGCTACCTGTTGCCACAGCTAACATCCACGACCCACAAGCCACTGCTGCATCTTCACCACAAGCATTGAACTCACTTTCATCTGACACAGCCACCACATCCCGAATCACATTGCGATCACTATCTTCTTCATCGTTCGTTGAAACCGCCGTTGCACCACTGTTTGATGACGTAGCAGAAACCATGACGAGTCTACAATCACCAGGTGATGAAACATAACTCTACACACGATGACGCATGCGTTGAACTGTTTCAAAGAACTTTTTGTTTTTCGTCGACGTCATTAAAGTATGTTGGCCGTCCGATATATTTCAAGAAAAGTCACTACTCGACAGTAAGAGTTGCAATAAATGACCAAGACACTCGATTTCAAGTCTTTTCTGTTACGAAATTCAAATATCAGCTGTTCAGTGTAATTATCCTTAATTAGTGTAGCCGTTCACATAAAGAATCTTCAGTAACACAATCAAGAAATTAATCGATTAACTTTTTCTTGATTATGGCTACCGGAAATCATGAGTTTAACCATAATATCTTAACGCTCCCCCCCAATCCATTCTCAAGATAATCCTTTCGTAACTTTTATCAATATTTAGCGCTGAATTATAAATAAAACAATTGCTATCTTAACATCACATTTAACAAATCTGGTCTGAGGTGTCGCGTTTTTACTAAGGTGCCAATTACGAAGTGCAATATTATGAATATGGCGTTGTATTATAGTAACAACGAAGGTAAATATATATTAAAATATATTTTACAATCTCAAGCGATACACAACACAAATGTGAGATTAATCTAATTTTCTGAAAAATAATGTCAAGGAAAAATGCGCTATTACGGAAGGTTCAGAGAAAAAAAAAACTCGGTCCCTCATTTCTTAATTATAAAATAATATGTGTGCAAAAGAGAGTTCTAGAATTTCTTAAAAATACCACGCAAAGGATAAATATTGATTTTCAGATATTTACCTCCAGCATATTTCTTCGTTGTCAGATGTTACTTCAACGCCTCAGAATTGTTCAAAAAAATGTTTCCCAGGGCAAAGGGCTGGTCGTAACAAGATTATGCAAGCGACGAATGAGAAGGAGGTCAGAAGACCTGAATATATTCATGCGCGCTTCCATCAGAGTTAATCTAATTATGCATCAAAATTATTACGCAACGTTCAGTTCTGGGTCCCCCCCCACTCCTCCAGCGTGAGGCTCCGCCTCCATTGATGTCAAAGATACACTTGAAATCCGCAAACTTCTTTCAAAATAATTAATATTAAGGATGAGACTCAGGGTTCCGAAGGCGGGGAGTATGAAGATGGCTGCCTTCTGGGGGTGTTGCGCCTTGTCCCGTAAAAACTGACCGACGTTTCAGAGACGCTTACTCCCTTCATCATAGCTCTAATAACAGACGCAGTAAACATATCAGAAACGTCGGTATATTTACACCAGATTACACGGCGCAACATCCCAAAAGACAGTCACCTTCAACCTTAAATATAACTACGAATTAATTTTTATATTAAACTGTGGCTTTGAAACAGCAATTATTATTGATATTTTCGTGGTTTTACTCAGACCATCCACGCAAAATTTACGGGACAGCGCCTTAAATTAGCCCTTAAAATCCTTTTCAATTCATTATTCGCTTATCATGTGACATTGCGTGATATAATCTACTGAAAGCGTAATTGAATAAATACATTTATAATATTTATATTGGTATAACACGCCATCACTTAAAAGAATTTAATGATGTAATCTGCGCATATAAAACGCTGCTCGTTAAGGAAATTAAGGTGATATGTGTTAATATATTTTATCGATCCGAGTAGAACATCGCAATATTCTTTTAAATGTGAGGTTCAATGCTTCTCGTTGCTAGATAGGAATCAGGCAAAAATTGAAGTGTGAAAATACGATATTAACTTTCACCCGAAATAAATTCCCAAAACATTAATATTCAGCCCACATTTGCACCCCATATAACAAAATAAAACACTTACGCTTTCTGAAACACATACGACCATTTCAAAATGTGCCACGGCAGGAAACAATGCTATGTTCTTATCTTGAACATGGAGACTTTTAGAAATGTCGGCGAATTTCCGACTCGTGCCTCAGATAAATATGACACGTGATACAAACGTCAGCTACATACACGTACACGGTACGGATTGGTCACAGGGAGAGTATACGTTGGGAACTTTTAATTAATTCTTTATCTTTACGATTATATGACGCTTCAGCGACAAGCAAACATTTACACTCCGTACAAAATATTTCTAAACTCAAGTGCTCGGGTTACAGATAAAGTCTTTTCAATTCCAACACAAATAGAAATGACAATGCGAACTGATTCAGTTTCGGAGTGGCCTTGCCGTACATACGCGACTAGAAATTAGATTTTTAATTGATTCACCGTTTGCAGATAACTGTCACAACGAGATGTTCATTCACAGAGGTGAAAATATAAATCATCAGATCTCTCTTAAACTTGAATTAATCATATTCACCAGCTTTAATATAGGCTCCCGGGACAAAAGGAGTCTTAGCATCATCAAAGTTTTACTCAGTGGCCCTACGAACAATCGATTTGTATGTTAAAATAATATTTACGACACCACATAATTTCCCGTCAATAAAGACGGGAAAATTAAAATCAGTACTCTTAAAGAAACAAAGCAGTGAACAAATATTAAAATTAAGTACTGTTGTGTAACAAACGATAGAAAATACTTTAATTTCTATAATTAAAAGAATAAATACGATTTTACGTAACAAAATTTCAAATAAGATATTTTTCGAGGTCATAATAAACGCACATAGCAAGCCTCCTTTGACAGCATCACCATGGCAACTGTTATAACAACATAAGTATTCATAAATATTACCACACAAGGTCCAAGACATCTTAACACTAGTTCATTCCCCGAGCTAGGCCTTACATAGGGCCTGAAACGTGGATATCAACGAAAGACTGAACTCGGGTCTTCGATAAGGTTCAAAAAGATTTCGGAGTAAAACACGTGCGACTCACACCTCGTTCCTGTAACGACCATCAACTATGACAAACGGAAAGAACATCCAACCCAGAGGAACAGCGCGGCCTTCAGCTATGGAATCCAGAGAAATTAGTGTTCAAAAAGTATTGGAGTGTGATCGCTGTCACAACACAACCAGCCGGGCGTGAAATGTTTCTCAGATTCAAGCAATCCTGTAGTATTTTAGTACGTTATCCATTCGGTAGGGATACCAGTTAAGACGTAAGAATTACAAGCGTGCACCAAGTGACATTTGTAATTAATTCGCCCTAAGGAATAGAGTCCTTCTTCAGAAAGCGTTACTCGCTTTTGTAGCAAAGAGATTCAGTGCCCTTTATGAAACCCAAATGTTCATTAACGTATTCACAAGAGCCCTACCTGAGCCAGATGAATCCAATACACACCCACCAAGTCTATTCCTCTAATATTCATTTTAAGATTATCTTGACTCAGAAATATCTTTTCCTCAGTTACTGGAAGCGTATTCCATAATACTAGGTGAGATTTTTGGTTCTGACGGTAGCGAGTATCAAAATGATTGGTTGCTGATACAGTGATGATAGTAGCAGTCAACATCTATGAAACGTCGGTGAATATCTGTCAGACTACACGGCGCAACGTCCCAAAAAAAAACAGTCCTATCTCCGTTTATAGTATAGTGAAACAGCCCACACATAGCTGATTACCATCCGCTACTTTTTAAATTTACCGATAGACGTTTCGGCATCCTGACGGCTTTCCCCCCCCCCCTGCTTGTAGGTGACGCAACTACTAAGTGAAAACAAACTGCAATACCTTGAACTCGCGAGGGTCCCTTATCTGATACGATATCACTGCCATACAATGAGAAAGAACCACGTGGCCGGTATTCTTACTTAATCAACAACGCGCAGTAACACGACGAAAAAAAACAATAAATAACCAGATTCTGTGTCGAGAGATTTATGCCCGAATGTAATGTATTCTTTCCGTGCATTCAGAGGCCAACGTATCTCTTTGGAAGAAAAACCATGTGAAGAAAAACTGTATAAAGCAATGGCCTCTGAAACGTCGGCAAACTTCTACCCATGAGACAGCCATCTTCATATGTACTACCAAAGTAACAAATTCCGTGCAGCAGACTCTATCTTGAAAAGCAAATATTCTCTCTGCTGGTCCAAAAATTCCCCGTCCTTCATTAAAAAAAATTGTAAAAGGTCGTTTTCACAACTACCCACCACCAGTCCCTAGACTAAGCCAGATTAATCCATTCCATACCCTCACTCCGTATTTAGGACATTTTTAATATTATCCTCCGGTCTAGGCAGAGATACATACGAGTCTTTTTTAAATATTAAAATTGATTGTAAAATTCTCACTGACAACAGCGATTATTTCCTTAAGCAGCGTTAACCAGTTGATCTAAGTAATGGTGAAGAGTCGTGTTTTCTTCGCGGTACGGACTGAATTCTTAAATATAATTTAGACGATTAGAGTTTTCCGTGGTTTCCCTCGGTATTAGGGCAAATGGTGGCTTCTACCCACTCACGTTCTGCTCTCTGTTAAATTACACACGAAAACATGGTCCATCTACTCATCGAAACAAACCCTGCACCCCCTCACATTTCTAAAGGATTTTATACAGACCTTAACACTAAATGTGCACCGATTTGTAACGTCATACTATAAAACTCCTTTCAGTTAAATTGATTTCAATAGTGGATCCCATTTAGAGTCTGCGTTCTATTTCCAATCTGGGGTATAAAAAGAACTGAGCACATCATAAAAAGTCTAACATTTGTAATGTTTTTAAACTGAAATCCTTCTTAATTTCAGAACAGAGGACCAACTGGTAACATCTTTTCTTCAGTCTTGTGACACTTAAGGTTCTCAAGGAGACATAACCCACAAAGAACATCGCCATATTTCACTCCTATTTACATATTTCTACACACGTGTTCGTCGCTGATGAACGGATTTCAATGGCAGAAACTCTTATGTCGCTCAGCAGAATTCTCATGAATAATTTAGACACAAGTGTCGTCACCTCTAGAAAGAAACATACTGAATTATTTATTAAGCTCTAGTCTCCAAATGATCTTACGCATTAGATGTCTTTACAAACGTAGAACTCTGGCTCTCGGGAATTATCCGCGTCTGTGTTGAATATGTTCCAATGTTTCGATGGAAAAACCAGTTACCATCTTCAGGGCGAATGTTTGTGGACGGATAAGATGACAATAGAAGTTAAGTGGGATGTGAGAAATGTGATTCGGCGTACAGAAGATCGGGGTGCAATTCAATGGGAGAGACCCAGTAATTCTGAAGAAATTTTGATGAAATGACGCGAATAAGAAATGAGGTGAAACCAGGCCGTGTGTGGCTTTCGTGGATTTTTCAATGGGGGAACAATTTACGAACATGGCGCAGAGGAAAACTGGTGCACAGACTTTGCTCGGTCTGTATCCGACTTAAAAGCCTGTGTTCTAAAAGTTTTTGTATTTCGCTGGTTTACCTCATGTGTGGGCGGTAACAAGTTATAAAACAAGACGGTACCAAACAAAAATCTATGATAACGCGTTATAATTTCTCAAAAACAACGTCAACCGACAGCTTTCTACACACACACACATTACCATGCCACTGACTGAACGCGTTATTTGTATACTTAACCAATTTTAAGCGACCAAATATTTATAAATTATTTGTTGTAAGCGTGACGACCAGGAATATTATTCAAGGATTATTTTTTGTCCGCCATGTTAAAACCAACCGCCACGCTGGCCTTGTAATCCTGGGGGTCTCGGGTTCGATTCCCGGCGGTGCCCGAATTTATAACTTGTGTTGGGCAAGGCCGTGGTCTAGGCAACACGGAGTTTTCCTCCGTGGCATCCCAACAATTACTCCATTCACACACAGAAGAAGGCAATGGCAAACCACTTCTGGATCATCTGCCAAGAACGTATATGAACAGGTCCCAGTCCGAGAAAAGGATGGAAGGATCCTGTTCATATGGACCTGTCGTCAGACAGAACACTAAATAAAATAAATAAATTTTAAAACCGAATCGGCAGTTTTTTATAAAAATTACAAACCCAAATGTCATTAATGTGTACAGAATATCAGCAAAACGTTTACGGTTACTGTGTATTAGTGTGTTTTCTGCTTGATACAATAATAAAAATCCTTGATGGACAATATCCTGGCTAAGTAGTACAATTCTACGACCACCAAGGTCACCTGACTTAACCCACTCTGACATCTCGTTATTAAGAGTCTAAAAGTATGTAGGCTACTTCCTTCATTTGATCGCATTACAACGCAGATAATTCGGGTCAGACTTAAACTAACTTAGGGCAAGTTGACGACGACATTCTAAGCAGGATTTGGACTGAATCGGATTCCCGTTCGGACGTTTGCTATGTTCAGAAAGGACGTCCTGAAAAATACCTTAGGACGTTGTTTCATTTAGTACATATTTAACATTTTTGTCCTTAATTAAGTCAAATGTGTGGCGAGGTTCTCAAGGCGATGAGGATGAATACGGCTGTACGCACAATATAACCACATAGCAGAATTATAGGCAACATAAATAAATAAATAAATAAATGCAAATATATTATAAAGTTTCAACGTAAATATTGTATTTTCCCTATTTTAAACCTTATCAACACACACTTTATAAGAAACTGCAAAGGCTTATCAAACAAAAATAACGAAAAGTAAATCTGATAAGATATAAATCGAACTCTTTACCAAATAGAAGAATCAAATCAAGGCGAATAAGATGGGTTCGATATGTAGCCCGCAAGGGACAAATTAAAAATGCGTATAAAATCTTTATTAAAAAAGTCTGAAGGAAAAATACCACTCAGAATGTCTAGGCGTAGATAAGAGGATAACATTAAGATGGATCTTACGTAAAACGGGTTGTAGAGTGGCCTGGATTCATCCGGAGCAGGATAAGGACCGACAGGGAGCTCTTTTGAACACGATAATGAATCTCCTAGTTTATAAAAGGTCGCGGGGGAGGATTCTTGACTAGCTGGGCGTACTATCAGGTTCACAAGAAATATTCTACTCCATCGAATAGTCACAGGCAATGTCCCTATTGATTAATCAGAAACACGATTAAAGTTTTGTTGTTGGTAATGATTCTGTGTCGTGATACTCGCAAGTCCATGCATTTTACGTCTTCATCAAATTCCAATCGAAGTTCTGGGTTCAGTAGAGCGCGCTAACACCACACGTAACCTTTCCCAGTAAAAGAAAAATTAACCTAAATTAGCAATAATAAACACAAGAGTACCGTAATTTAAACTTTTACGATTACAAACCTGCCAGTGTTCTATGTTATAATTAAATTAACAACGTTTCAACTTTCGTTGCATGATGCTAAATGTTATGGCGATTCTAAAGCAAAACCTCGTACTGGTAAACTTTTAAGTTGAGTTGATAAACACAGAAAATGAATATTACGAAGACTGGACGAGTAGTTTTGGGGGGGGATGTCCATATTTATTTCGTGAAATACTGACACACGTAAATCTACATCTGGCAGATTCAGTAAACTAAATCACGCAGTCAGAATAAACACTCCCTCCCTTTACCGGGATTCGAACCACGGTCGTTCAGCCCGGGACTTAGTCGGTGGCTTTGCTGTGACATTCTGATTTTATTTCGCTGTGGATCCCGATCGACGAAGCTCGTTACGAGATTGTAACGGCAGTGCAAAAAGCGATTGGTTGTAACAAAACCCTTTGGACTGGAAATTCTCCATTGCGTTGCACATCAGACCATGCGTGGAGGAGAAAACTGAACATCAGAAGTATATACATAGCATGGGCACCACAGAAAATTCTGTACACTGGACTGTTTTAAACTCTAAAAAAAATGGTAATTATATATACCACTTACTTTACCGTTCAATTCTATGTTCTGTCCACAGATTTATTTACGTGTTTCGTATAATTCCCACAATAAACAGCGATTATTTCTTTAAACAGCGTTTACCAGATGATGTTTTGCAATGGTGAAGTGTTGTGTTTTCTTCGCGGTACGGACTGAATTCTTAAATATTATTTTCGATTTTTGTAATGGTGAAGTGTCGTGTTTTCTTCGCGGTACGGACTGAATTCTTAAATATTATTTTCGATTTTTGTAATGGTGAAGTGTCGTGTTTTCTTCGCGGTACGGACTGAATTCTTAAATATTATTTTCGATTTTTGTAATGGTGAAGTGTCGTGTTTTCTTCGCGGTACGGACTGAATTAACAAATACTAAAATTCAGATGACACCGATGCCTTTATTAACAAGTGAATGGCGAGTGACGGCATAAAGAATTGAATGTATGCTTCATAAAGATAGAAGCTTGGTTGCTTGTTAATTTAACCACATTGCAGAACAAATTCCAGGAGCAAAAGTATGATAATATAGGTACAATTCCATGTAAAGTTAAGAAGAAAAAACAATGCCAAGCAAGGAATCAGTAGAATTTAGGGCCAAAACCAAGGAAATAGATTTAGCTGTAACTATGACACCAAACTGAAAAACAGGAGTTGATACAATGTGAGGTCGAAATATCAATAAGTAATAAAAAAATTCCCGACGAAGGTCAGATTCTTCAAGACAAAAAATTAGTCAATAAAATTCCTTACATATAATTCACTTGAGGAGAAAAATTTTGCTCAAAATTTTAGAAGACAGCTACTCACTTAAATGGAAATGCAGACCGAAATAAGCAAATTTTTCTATTACATTTTTATATTCACAGTTTTACACTGAGCATGTATCAACCCCTTATCAGGCACTTTTACAAATAAACAAAAAATTATCACAGGGGGAAGGTTTATCCTCGCGATACCGCGCGAGATACGGCCCCCCGTTGCGATGGGTCACATCCTCTGGATTACCACAGGCTGGTTTACGATGATCTACGTCAGGTTACGTTGGGCCAGTTTGAATTAGGTTAGGTTTCGTCTGGTTCGGATAGGTTACAGCAGGTTACGTTGGGTTAGGTTGGATTGAGTTTGGTTAGGTTAGGTTAGGTTAGGTTACGCTGGAGTAGGCTAAGTTACGTAAGGTAATAAGGTCGAAACTGACGACATATTGTCCCTACCATTTCATTTCTTCAACATCCTCAAAATCTCCATACAGACGTGCCACAAGAGATTTTTTGTTTACTCTCTAATTAATATAAATTACGCAACTGTTTTAATATAATTCAACAATTAACACTGCATTATTGGTTATACGATTCAACCAAACTATAATTTTTGTAACTAACTGCATAGAACACGCTATAGTTCGAAGACGTTCCACCAAACTCCTCATTATAATCAAATGTCTTTAATATAAATGTCTAAGTTGGCTGTCTTCTGGGTTGTAGCGTCTGGTAGGGCGATGAGTCATCACTTTATCACCCTAATGAAGCACCTCTGAAACGTCGGTAAACTTCTACCAGACTACTAGTCGCTACGACCCAGAAGACAGAAATCTTCAGACTCACCGCCGTGAAAAACGTCAAATCCTACGTAAAATCGATGTTTACTTACAGTCAGTAATTCAACTATTCGTTCCATAAACATACAAATCGTCACAACAACTGAGATTTACGACACTTTTGATGAAATGAAGATTTGTTTTAAC
Organism: Zootermopsis nevadensis; assembly: GCF_000696155.1. The sequence goes on along the minus strand of NW_019059587.1, from coordinate 1,074,825 downwards.
CCGCACTTTGATCGATTATGTCTTGACTACGAAGTTCTGATATACATATTCAATTTTAAATGATGGGGAAATTTTTTGCTGCAAACCGGGATTATATTTTAGAATACCAAGATCCGTGTTCGGCTAGAAAAAAATGGCCATCGCAAGCCAGAGTTACGTAAACGACGCAGAACGTGGCAAGGACAGGACTTTTAACTCGAACCGTACGCTGGGACGCACTGGCCACAACTAGCGAGCACTCCCCGTGCATCTTCGGCTTCAATCCCGACCAGCTCAGCGCTAGTGACGTACAGTGGCCACTTCATCACCACAGCAACTGGAAAGCACCATCACCAGAACTCATCAAGCGATTTATAACTGCATCTGACACACAATCACAAGGGTCTTCAGTCGAATCACGATATCGACTTTCGACAGTCCGTGTCACGTGCGCGAAGTGTCGTTTTACGGCTTCTGAGAATCAAAATTAATTTTTAATTTATGTTAAATCAATAAATTCTTCAATGACAACGTCACAGTCGTTTCCCCGCAGTATGTATAAAATAAGTCCATAATGAGACCTCCGTCCACATGTTTCGCGTTCAAAAAATTTTTTGATCAAAACATAAAATTATATGACGAAATTAATTTTGGAATTATCCAGCCAATTATAAATCCCTACTACTTTGCATGAAATCGATCTTGAACATTGTTATTCTTAAAAAGAGCTTCAAAGCAAGAAAAATTAATATCCCAGCAGAGGAAAATGTTTTATATTAAGAATAAGCTAAGATATTAATTCATCAGATCGCAAGATTATATTCATTAGCCATAGACTTCAGTGCTCTTACGGGCTGCATAACCACTGACAATTTTTTTTTTTAGATATATTTGACACAAAAATATAGGATTAAATTTCTATATGAATTATATTTAATCAAGATAAAAATTTATTGCGTTGTGCAGTGTGATGAAGTTTGCATCAACGAATTTTCGTCTACAATGAAGGAATATCAATGAAAATTAAATACGCCATTCAAAAGAGTCGAGAATTAATTTTAAAAAAGTAGCTACAGAATATACCTGTAAGATATATTTTGTTGAAAAAAAACATGGGATATCTCGTTAGATGTTTACTTTCATTAGTTGCATGTAAATTGCTACAAAATTTGTATTTCTATAACATTACTTAATATCTGATATATTCCACCATGCCTCAATATGAGATTTTTAAATACATTTTTAAAAACACTTATATTCAATTAAAATTTGAGGTTTTCATGATGTGGCCGTATTGTGTCCTGTAGATGACTACCAACGCGTCGTAGGAACGTATCGGCTACACAACCCTGAAGATGGAAGCGATAATTTCTTCCGAAACGTTGGTGATGTAAAAAATTACACACGGTCACAACCCACGATGATCACAACCGATACGATTAGATTTGACTCGAAGTCGCTGTGAAATAGGCCTATAACGTGGGGCAAAATATAAATACAAAAAAAAAAAATGCAATGCATGATGTTCTGGTTGAAGTGGTCACTGTCATTGATTCATGGCACAGGAAGGGCACGATTGTTCAAACACATCACGTACGCTGCAACTAGAATGAGTGACCTTTGACCTGGACGACATGAGAGAACTCAGTGAACATCTGAAAGGTTTCCAACACTCCTACACGGGAAAGTAGCCCCTTGTGTGTGGTGCCTCAAAGGGGATTTATATCTACCCTAGAATGTTTAAGTACTCATTCATACACGACTAACCTCCTGCAGTATCATGAGCGTGTCCTTGAAGTAGGATTCTGTAATGAATTAAAGACATTCCGATGGGAGGAGTCAGTAGTCAAAAGCGGTGATCTACAAGTCCACTTCAAAGAAAATCTACTTCT
>NW_019059587.1:1012007-1070057 GCF_000696155.1 Zootermopsis nevadensis | reverse complement strand
AGATCTGTAGCTCATAATGAGTCACTTTATTTTATTATGTTACCAGGACTGAAACGGAAGTTCAGTTAACACAAAACACAGGAGCAGAGATGATGAATAGGTGATGATAATGAATGAAATTTGATTACTCTCATTATAAACACGACGGCTTAATTGTTTCCGTTTTCATCATGGAAATTAGGGCACTCACGAGTCTGACATAATAAATTTAATTAATTCCACGAAGTTGAGGATTTATACGCGCGATCGTCACTAAATCTGAAAAAAAAAAGTAGTCATAGCAACGGAATTTGCTCCAGCTCTAAATTTTTAGCATCAGAACTCTAGGGCGATAATTAATATTATAAGGCCTAAGTTACTACATTATTATTTTCGGAGTCAGTAAGTTACTGTACCATTTCTAATTATGGTATTAAATTAGTAACAAATAAAATGAACGGAAAGTAATTTCTCTCTCAAGCGTAAATAATATTTTCTGGACAGTGTACTCTTCCTTCAACGCAAGAGACCACGTTTCACACTTCTACCAAGCCGACAGAAAAAATCATAGTTTTGTAATACCAACATACAAACAGAACGCAGGGTAACAGATTACCAATATTAGCGCTCCTGTATAAACCCAGAGAGAGAGAGATACGTGGGAAAACCCAGTAGTAGAAGGTAATATTAGTTTCTCTCAACTTCTGAAGTTACGGGTGGACTTGGAACATGACGACGAGACATTATTTAAATTTGTTTGGATAAGAAACGGAAATATAAAAGTTACTGAACTGAATGGTAGAAATGAACACAGACATCAGGGGTTCCCAAAGTGTTGTCCGCAGGCCACCAAAGATCCTTGAGTTTCATTACGGGGGCGCCCGGATAAACTGAGGTTAAAAAATTACGTAAAACAAAATGAATAAAATATACAAAAAATAAATAATATAAAATTGACAATATACTTATAGAAATATCTAAGCATACAGGATGTTTCAAAAAGTTGTATACATAGCTGCAACTTTGAAGGTCGCTTGTCAGTCACTCACCGCTGCCAACTATGCCACGAGGCTTTTGTTGGTCATTCTGAACACATACAACAGATTCGCTGACGTATGAAATAGTTAAGCGTATTAAAATGTCTTTATTTAATTTTAAATTTGTGTATACATCTTTTTGGGACATCCTGTCGTATCGATTTCTTTATCCCCATCTCTATCATCAGCGGCACAATGCATTATAACTGTTAAACAACAGAGAGATAAATCACTAAGTGGTCCATCAAAACCCTCAGGAATTTTCAAGCTGTTCGGGAAAGCAGTTCTCAAAACGCTTCTAACTGCAGAAAGATGATCGTCTTCAAAGCGAATCCTAATCAGGGGTACTCAATCCTCTGCTCAACGACATGTTTTGTGTGGCCCGCTATCCTCAATGACGGAAAACAAATTATAACATCATCTCCAGAAGAACTCAGTATCCCAGGGTTCGTTGGTTCGTTTATTGGTTCGTTGGTTGCTTGGTTAGTTAATCAGTTAGTTAGATGGTTAGTTAGTTAATTAGTTAGTTGGTCGGTTGGTTAGTTAGTTAGTTGGTTGGTTGGTTAGTTAGTTAGTTAATTCATTAGCTGATGAGTGCGTTAGTTAGATGGTCAGCTGGTTAGTTAGTCGGTTGGTTAGTTAATCAGTTAGTTAGTTGGTTGGTTAGTTAGTTAATTAGTTGGCTGATTAGTTAGTTAACTAGTTAGTTGGTCGGTTGGTTAGTTAGTTAGTTCGTTAGTTAGTTAACTGATTGGTTAATTAGTCAGTTAGTTAGTTAGTGTACGGGACTAACTAAAAGAACTCTTAAAGAAATAGTTCATTAGGATTCATCTGGCTCAGGACACGGCAATTAACCTTCAAGTTCCGAATAGACGGGAGATGTTTTGAATATCTGAGCAACTAGCAGATTCTCAAGGATCCTGCTCCATGAAGTTGTAAAAGTAGCAGTACTAGGAAACTGACAATAAAGTGGATGGACGAGGAACGGAGGATTGAGGACAATCCCCCACCACGACGAAGCTCTCCGTTCCACGGATTCTACCGGGAAATTATTAATTTTTTTTTAAAAAAAAACCTCCCATTTTCCAGTCGAACGAAAACACCTGATTCGATAAAGGCGAAAACACGTTCATGCACGTGCCTACTAAACCGAGCCCGTTTCTTATATTTTTCTTCAGACACGTCATTATACGTCTGGAAAGTAAAACATTACTACCAACTCAGTGTCACTATGTCACGCTACGTATAATATTAAAAAATAAACAATAGAACATAAGTGGTTGACCATTTGCTATCAGAATATTCTGAACCTCACGGGATTATATTTATAATTTTTTATGATAAATGATGTCACAGAAATCTGGGATTTACGCAATAATATTTATGACTGTGCTTACTACTTAGATTTTACCGTCATACTTACCGCACAATTTAATAGTTATCAATAAATACCGAATTAGAAAGGATATGAAAGGAGGCGTTCCTGGCCTAATTTAACATGTTTTTGGAGCGAATATATTTCTTCCTGAATGTAGCACCGTGTAGTCTAGTCTAAACGTAGTTTCAGGGTAGTGGTGACCGATAGAGACCCAATATCGTCTACCATATCATTACTGGCCTGAAGAGACTGAGGAAACACACGAAACATTTCAGTCAGGATAACCTGTCTTCGAGCCGAGATCTAAACCCGGGAATTCGCGAATATGAAACAGGATTACTAACCACTTGACATCGACAAGAAACGCAATGCATTCGAGCGACGAAGCCGTGACGAATTCGAAAAACTATGAGCTACGTAATTAGAACTTGCAGCACTGGACACAAGAAAGCCAGTTAACTACGCAAACAGCAACTTGATCTCATTTAATATCCATTTTAACAGAAACCCCAGTAACTTCTATGAGACTGGTCTCACACAGTACGCAGATATGAATATTTATAACGCGTCTACACACGATAATGAATTAGAATGTTACTTATGATCCAGAAAGCTGTGGACAGGTGCATTACGACATAACTGAATGTCTGAAACCCTTTGAAGCCGAAACTGCTCGCGTAAATAATATTTAAGAATTCAGTCCGTACCGCGAAGAAAACACGTCACTTCACCATTACGAAAGATCAAATGGTTAACGCTGTTTAAGGAAATGATCGCTGTTTATTCAGATACATTGTTAATGATTGTTAAAGCAGGTGGTACATAATTGGCTGTCACCGAAGACAGATTTGTAGAAGAAATGATAAAACAACAAAGTCGAAAGCCTGTTTCTATCGGTGAAGGTTGCATAATGAAATGTCGTAGGAATAAAAGAATATGGAACGACTTATTTTATTAGTAACAACCTGTTCAGGAGTTAATTTATATTACTGAGCGATACACGACGACTTATTTGATCTGTTTTGAGTAAGCAGTTTTTTTTTTCTCCTTTCAATATCAACAGTGCCTTAAGAAATAACACGTCCAACTTAAAGGCAGTCTCAAGATATTTTTAAGGTTCCAGGAAGACGAATTTGCGTGTTTACTTGGTTGCGCAGTTAATCTTAGAGGACCAAGCCCCTGAATGTATTTGTATGACCTCATGCTCTACATCAGTTCTACGTTTGACAGCTTTAATACATTTTCCCTTTTAAACTCGGTGGTAAATATATTTACCACCTGATTCAACCATCAAAAGCTCTTCGGGTCTTTTATGTGTTTCGATTCTCGTCATAAACATCGATTATTTCCTTAACCAACGTTAAGCAGTTGATGTTTCTAATGGTGAAGCGTTGTGTTTTCTTCGCGGTACGGACCGAATTCTTAAATATTAATTAGACGGGCTTCAACATAAATCCTCTGTCTTCAAGCAAATGCTGAGATGGTTCCCAAGTTCCAAGTTGCCACTGCAAGCTTCTCATGCAGCCCTCCCGATTTAAATTAATAAAAATTTACCACCCCTTAACGCCGTCAAAATTTACCCCCTCCCCTCAGTAGGAACTTCTAAATTATGTATTACTCTCCCCCCCCCCCCCCAGATCCCAGATATCGAAGTGTCTCTCACTTCTCCCCCACCAATTTCCTCTTTCTCTCTCTCTCTCTCTTCAACATAAAACTTCCGCTCTATAGAAAATAAAAATAAAAATTTTCTTAATGATAAATTATCCGTTGGTAGTTTAAACATTTAAAATTAATCCCCCAAAAATATTGATTCACCAGGATTTAAAATGACATATTCAAAATGGTTTCCCTTGGCACAAAGCCTTTATATACATTTCCCTCCGCAACCTTTCGTCCTCCATACGCCACACATCAGAAAGACGAATATCCCAAAAAAATACCGTACGAATCAATACATAAATCAATAACAAAAGTGAGTCACTTACTATAAAACTCTTCCCCATTTACCTACTCTTCCAATCGTGACCTTACCTCTGTGTGTGTGTGTGCAAGCAGCTTCACTATCACGTGACTTGTTGGTTCTACGGTACGATGCTTCATGCCACTAAATAAGTTTCACAATACATTCGTTTTACTTCACATATCAGCGGTTTTTAAAGCACAAAATATTTTCATAACTCGAAACGATATGTATTTACGCACGTGATCACGTTTGTGTTTCAACATTTCAACCACAAATAACAGTATTATAAGTAACAAATCACTAGCCAGCAACAGTTCCACGCGTCAGCCACCATGATCCCCCTAGACTTCAACTTGTTAAACGTAAATCGGATGAATTCGGCAGACACTTCGTCAATTATCGGTAAAGCCAAGAAAAGTATGGTGGGGGGAAGGCGAGCATCACAGATGAATTAACTCATAAGAGAACAAGTCATATTACGATAAGAGACAAAAGAAGGTTGGCAAGGCGTAGCTTCTACAGGGTGTACTTTAAATTGATTTACGTCCAACACATATTTCCCAAATACATTCGAATGCGTTTTGCAAACGTAGAGAAATGATACGACCAGAGCCATCAAAATACAAAGAAGCTTAGGGAGAAACTATCATATGATCATTATAATTACGATTTCATAAAATAAGATAAACTTTATTTTAATTCTGTAAGACTTTTATTTTAGCGAGCTTATACTAAGAAATCCCCTGTACATTCTCAAATTAAAAGGCAATTAGTTTACCCGTAGGTTGTATTAGTGATGTTTACATTAAGAATTTAAATTCTGCTAGCCGGCTAGATCATGTTGACGTCTGGAAGGAAGGAGGACACAAGCTAAAATGTCTTAATTATGCAAACAATTAAAGCTAATTAGTTTATCCTCGTGAAGTGCACGTCTCTTGTGATTCAAATTACTTTGAACCTAATTTGAAGACGAATTAAAAGAAGGAATTTATGTTAGTCTACTGTTTACAACAAAGCTCACAGCTCCGGAAGAACAATCCGGTAAATAAATTCTGGTAATTCTGGTCTGGTTACTCAGAATCTTTTCCGGGATCAGGCAGGAAGCCATTAAAATCGAAGGAGTGCGCTTTAATAAAGACGAATTAAGAGAATTTTATAATTAAGTCAGAGCGTCCAACGGCTGTTAATGCCAATACGCCTTGCAGCGTACAGTTCGTTTATGTGCATTTTATAAATCTCTTCACGCCCAACCCCCATTCTTCCTTATCAGTATCTGTCTTCTGTTTGCTAACCCTCTGCATAAATTTCCACCCTTCGTTTCTTCTTCGCATTTTTATTCACCCATTTCTTCATGAATAAATATGGTTGAGAATTAGACAGCAAAAAAAAAACGTAATACACGACGAAAAGAGACAAGATTGGGCCTGAAGAAAAACAAGCATTAGCAGAAACACAAGAAGGGAAACTAATTTGATAAACAATATTAAAATTATGGCCACAATGAAATAAAGGAAATTCAATATTGAGATAATGTTGTCATGAGAACACTGCTGTTCTGAGTTATAACGCCTCATGAGAACACTGCTGTTCTGAGTTATGACGCCTGCGAACTTGCAGGTAGATACCAACGTTTCGGAGAAACATTCTATATCCATCTTCAGGGGGGGAAATTACGTCACAATCCAGAAGCATGACATCGTCTTCATCACTGCCGTAAAAACCTCAAATCTCATTTTTATATTCGTGCTTACAAAGCAGATTACAAAAACAAAACAAAAACACTTGAAATGCCACAGATAACAGAACAGGGGATGAAGTTATTCTCCGTCTCGGCTTCAGAAGTTCACAGAATGCTTTTAATCACACGTTTTGAAAACCTAACCTCTGGAAGAGCTCTGATCCAATTAGACCAAGAGCTTTGTCAAGTGCCCCCCACAATATGAAAGGGTTTTAATTAGTTTATTTAATCTGACGGACAGTGAACAATACCAACAGTTGTCCTAACCGCCCACCGCCGACTCCTGACAGAACCTAACTTTGCAACCTTAATTGATCCATCACACAACAGAGATAAGATAAAATATCCTCTTGATGATTCATCTGTACCTCTGGAACTATCAGCCTAATGTGACGTACGAAACCCAACATAGCACAGAGCAAAACAGACTTTACATATTTACCCATCTGAAACTCGTCTATATATTTAATAATTCAGTCCGTACCGCAAAGAAAACACAACTCGTTACCAATACGAAGATTAAATGGTTAACGTTGTTTAAAGAGACAATCGCTGTTTGCAGTTTGAACCTCCTGTCCAGAAGGCATTTATTATTTATTTGTAGTGTTCTGTCTGACGACAGGTCCATATGAACAGGATCCTTCCATCCTTTTCTCGGACTGGGACCTGTTCATATACGTTCTTGGCAGATGATCCAGAAGTGGTTTGCCATTGCCTTCTTCTGTGTGTGAATGGGATGCCACGGAGAAACCGGGGAAGCCCCCGGAGGAAAACTCCGTGTTGCCTAGACCACGGCCTTGCCCAACATAAGTTATAAATTCGGGCACCGCCGGGAATCGAACCCGAGACCCCCAGGATTACAAGGCCAGCGTTCTAACCGCTAGACCACCGTGGCTTCATCCTCGAGAAATAATCCAGAAGGTACCATGGATTATTTCTCGAGGATGAAGCTAGCCAATCACCGCCCTTTTCCGAGTTCAAGCCTAGGTGGAGTAAACCTCCACTTCACCATACACCTACATGGCACGGTACTTAGTTAAGTACCGGGGATAAGTTTACATTCACATTTGCTTAGTAAATTCGTCAACAGTTAGGCAATTTCCACCTATAAATTTAATTTCAGTAGTTGAGATGACGCCAGTAATGTTACAATTTCATGTCTGCCAAGTAAAATAAATAACGATTTACATTAAATGCTGGTAATTACTTAACATTCACTCACCCGATGCACGCAACTGTAACTATATATTTTTTTTTTTTTTAGTTCGTCTTTCAAAGATTTGCATCTCCTGACCAAAGTATCCGCCGTGATTTTATCTACAGGGCGCAAATTTCGTATTAACCTATCCGCCCGACTAACGCTTTTAAAAAAAAACTTAAAATAAAGTCTTCTGTCATCTGTCTTAATGTGGCACAGCAGAATCTGTCAGATAAAATCCATCGTTCGTCAGATACGGTAAGTCTGGCGCCCTAACAAGCTGCCATCTTCAGGGACAGATATGGTAACTGCAACGTTTGCCGAAACGTTGGATAATGTTCGACATTCGACGCCCCCCTAAAACCGAAGATGACGTGGGCCCGTCTTATTCAAAATAAGTTACTTCGTCTTATACTTTTGGCCTCTAGACCAGCGTGTAAGCTTCTGACAGCGATAAATGTGTTATGGAGCTCACCCAGTGCACGTAAGTTGAATATAAATGTTCAAATACCCAAGTACAGATAGACCCATAAATTACGAAGCTACAGAACGTGGTTCTGTGACCCACTTCCACTTAGCTTCCAAATCCCTGACCTATTTCCAAGTGGGATGACAAACAGTAAGAGTTTTTATCCTCTAAGGCTATTAGTCTAGAACGTAGGGTGATGATTCAGATGGTGATGATGAAATCTCTTATAGTGCCATTTACCATTTTAGTGGGTTTACCCTTAATAATACATATTGAGCTTTTATGAAGGAGTCGGAGTCGGAGATTTTAGTATCGACTCCACAGACTTGGTTCAGGTAGCTAATAAAATCCTCGCCTTTTACGGAAAACAAAAATTCATTACCGTTTTCACAAAATCCCACCAATAATACGTACCAAAGTAAGATTAATCCAGTAGACCCACTTTAATAATATCATCCCATCTACTCCTACTACGTCTTCTTCGTCTCTTCTGGGTTTCCGACCAAAACTTCGTACGCATTTCTCGTCTAGACTGGTTCTGGGGCCCACCCAGTCCCATATCCAATGGGTAATGCATACAAAATTTTGCTCGGAAAACCTGAAGGGAAGAAGACTTTTAGGGGGTGTAGACTTAATTTGTCTAGCTCAAGAAAGGAACCCGTTGCGGACTTTTGTAAACACGGAAATAAAACTTCGGGCTCTGTAGACGGCAGATGAATTTTTGAACAGTCTGAGCGTCTATTAGCTTCTCATTAAGGACCTAGCTCAATGGAACGTTTATATCCTCTGTTAAGGAGGGGCTGGCCACAACGCTTCTCATCATTTAATGCCCAATTTTCTAAATTAAAAATACTTTTCGTCTGTATTTATTTTAATTATATATTTCACTTAGTACAACCATTGATATATTTAAAAAATAAAATTTTGTTACAGTAACATATCTAACTCTATGGAGCTACCCACCCTCCTTTAAGACGCTCACAGTAGCTAATCTGTCCAAAATTTGCAGTCTTTTCACGGTACCCGAAGGTACATTACGATCAGCCAACGGTCTCTACCCAAAACAAATTAAATCCAATCCAAAATCTGAGACACTGTTTATTTCCATTTTAATATTATCATCCCACCCTTTTAACCAAATGCTAGTTACTTTTGAGTCTTGTCGTGTCTTCATGTTTTGAAAACGTGCAAAGTTCGCTCAAGTTTCTCATGGGTACTAGCACGAAGATGACCATCTCATCACCCTGACGACTGAGGCAGTAAGCACCACCTCTAAAACGTCGATCAATTTCAACCAGACATGGCGCAACATCCCTAAAAACAAGTCATCTTCAATAATTGCCTTTGGTATCAGAATTGTATTTCTGTACACCCTTTTATGTCAGTCCAGGGCATCCGTCATTCCTAACACGCACAAACGAGCACTGGACATCCCTTGGGCCGGAATTGTCAGGTTCAGACTCGAGAGACTCTCACCCACGTTGTCAGCAAAAAGAGACAACAGAAGAGCACATGTGTAGAAACAGATGCGTGGAGAAGATTGAATTCTTCGACGTTCAGTAGCGACGCTAGGTGGTTAATAAAGTGACCACCGCCAAGAATACGAAGAGACAGTGCGGAAGCCGATTTTAATTTTGTGAGACACAGAGAAACGGTGACGAGTCATGTTTCCTACCTGTAAGAGTCTTGCCGACTGTGAACGGGGACTTCGAGGGTGCTCATCAGCTGCTGGGCGATGTCTCCGTCGTTGCTGTCTTCATCAGCCGCGTCTTGATCAGGATCCGGAGGCTGTACTTCTCGGATCAAAGGCACTGACAGCGGGCAACTTGCCATGCCACAAAGTATCCTGGACAAGGAAAAGCAAGGCGTCAGGGACTGGGCAGGGGCTCGTTAGCACACGGTCTGAAAGGGGGGGGTCTGAAACCCACCAGGCCAAGTGTGGATTTTCGTAAATGTTATCCGATCCAGTTCCTCGCTTCCCACGTCTAAACGTTTAATCAATAATTAAAAACCTTAGAGAAAAAATGGGCTAACGATGTTTTTTTATTCTGGTTTACGACGTAGTGCAGATTGATACCAAAGTTTCGGATGGGTGGAGATGTAGACAGAAGGTTCTTCGAAACGATGGTATATACCTACGAGTCTACGATCAAACGCTGTAGTTTTAATGACAATCTTTTTATACTTGTTCAATTTTTATCAGTCTAATCTCAATAAAATATTATTATTAAATATTAAAATATTATTTAACCAATTAACATTTAAATATTTAAAATATATTAAAATCATGTTTATTGTGATTAGACTGATAAAAATTGAACAAGTATATATTGAACACAATATGACGCAACATTATCATCTCGACAATCTTTTTTTTTAAAAAAAAAACTGGTCTAGCGTAGAATCTGAGGATGGTCCTAGAAATGTTGAAGGTCGGACAATATTGGCAAAACTCCACCACGGTCAATGACGACTGTAAGCCAGAAATATATAGGGAAAGGATGTGTGTTCCCACGTCATCATTCAATGTTCTATGCTGACGATGATCCGGATATTTCCCATCTGTCTTTCTCCGAAAACAGATTTATTTTTTTGAAACTTCTGCCGTTCTTTGTTTCTCCATAGGTACTGGATGTTTGCGTAACTCACGGACAGTTTCGTCTGAGGTACAGCAAAGACTTCACAGTTCACACGACTTTGATGTCATTCAAAAAGTACGCGAAGGTTTCATCTCCTATCGGAACGGAAGAAGACACATATACAAAGCAAAATATCGGCGCCTTTTGCCAACAAATTAATGGTGTGTCACTTCCCGGATCCCTATGAAGCCGAATTTCGCTTCATTAATATAAAGAAACTTAGTCCGTACCGCGAAGAAAACACAACTCTTCACCATTACGAAAGATCAACTGATTAACGCAGACTTTTAAAACTCAACTAAGTATCTTTAAATTCATTAGGCCCAATGAGGCTTTAGTAAATCAAAATAATGTTTCCGAATCAATAGGAGATATTATAAGGACGATACAAATTGAGGATGAGATGGGACAGGCATGTAGCATCCATGCGAGAGAAGAAAAATTCATGCATAATTTTAGCCAAGAAAAACCTGAACGGAACAGATAACTTCAAAAAAAAAAACAGACGTACATGAGAGTATAATATTAAAAAGGGTCTTAAAATATAGGGTATAAGAGCGTGGACTAGATTCATGTCGCTTAGGATATGGTTCAGTGGTGGGCTCTTGTGAACACGGTTATGAACGTTCTGGTTCTATTGAAGGCTGGTAATTTATTGAAGCAACAATAACTAAGGAGTTTATGCATTTTTAATCGGACTGTCGTGAGGAAGACTGCATGAGAGAGCTATTTAACTCGGGGTGACCCCGCCAACGAGCAGAGTACAAGGCATTCCACTGTTTGCCGAGTTATGGTCGTCCAGACCAGAACACACGGAGCTTACATCTAACGTGCGTTCTCATTACAAGTGAAGAATGGTCTCCTTTTTCAAGTTTCACGTCAGGCATTCCCACGAGCTACTATTAACATCCATCCTGATTTCGTAGTTGGCTATTCCACATTCTCGTGAACTTTTTTAAGTGCACATAACGTTTGCAGTTCTTGGGACTTTATACGTAAATCCGATTTATACCAGTAAAGTCTTGACGATAAAAGTTAAGTGTCTTGTCGATGTTTGCCTTCTGGGTTGTAACACCATCTTTTATAAAATCCGAATGTTCATTACAGTGCTCACAAGAGCCCGCCATCGATCCGTATCTTGAGTCACAAGTTTCCAGTCAATACCCTTACATCCAATTATTTTAAGATCCATTTTAATATTATTCCAGCATCTACGCCTTGATATTTTCACTTCAGTTTTTGAGAACACAATTCTGATCATGTACCCCCTTTACACAATCTACATGCGTGCTACATTTCGAGCCCATCTCATATAAATACGAATCTCAGACACAGGGCCACACAAACAAGTCATGTTATCTGTGTGTCGACAGTCAATAGTTGTTACAGTTGGCAAACTTGTAGTTCAAAGACTAAGGGTAGGGTTTTAGGAAGGGGTTGTTTACTGAAATAATCTATTCCCTTCCGTTCCCTTAATGTAACGCGGTGGTCGAAATGCATACATTACCAAGGGGTAATCCGTAAGACATCGTACCCTTCCAGAGTCCAAGGTAAGATTATTATTCCACTTAATGGAGCATTACATTTGTAAAGTGGCAATTATGGAAGTACGTACGACAGGGCTTAAATTGGCGAGCTTATGAACACGGCACACGCTGTTTGCTAATCGGAGTGTTCACAGAATATAATAGGATCTTATCGCGTATAAATTAAAATTTTAAACGATGTAATTAAATCTATAACAAAATTTTACTGATCTAGAAATGTTATCAACGAAATCATATAATTACGACACTGGAATATTTTCTCCACCTTTGTAAATGATATATTTTAAGTTAATTTAAATATTATGTATATGGTCTACTAGAAACCACCAGTCAGACAGCAAGGAAGGAATCATAACAATTTTCTAACTTATTACAAACGACAAGTAATAGCTTTAAAATTTCAGTGCAGCCAACTCTATATAAACAAACAACACATACAAATAAATGTTTGGTAGATTCACGATCCAGCCTGCTTTACATACAGCACACGCTGTATGGAATCGAACATTCATGTCAAATAACTAATTCTTATTATTATCAATATTATAGCTCATAAATCTCAGCCTGAATGCATCCTCGTATGCTGTCATATTGCGTAACTGTTCTACATGTAAAACTTTGTTATACCAACAAATGACAAACTGGGCTTTACGCTATTGAGAGCCATCTGTTAACGAACTACACAATACTGAGGCTACGTCTTCTCTGTCGATAAATCAGGCAGTTACGTGACTTGAGTTCAACTCAGAATGAAGCAAATTTTAAAGAACCTTGGCTGGAAACCACTCATTTTTATGTCAAGATCTGTACAAGAAGCGACTCTTTGTAATGAATGGTTTTAAAACAAATATCATTTCCGTCAAGGGACAGCAATAATTCTTTCTTCTGCGTTGCCAATGGTTACGTTCAATGATGTCTGTAAACTGTATCTTCTCGGAATCAGTTTGAATGACTATGGCAGCCTAGTCACAACGCAATGATGTTTTGAATTTTAAGGAACTTACGTGAAGTTCACAAATGTATTTAAGAGATAAGACAAGACCCAAAACTGGTTTACCAGCAGACAATACGAGACGACAATTGTCAGCTATACGATACCTAATTCCTGTTTCCTGAACAATGAAACAATGGAGTTAACGAGGCAAAAAAATCTAACAAACGTTCTTTGTTCTCTGGTTAGGAACTTGTTATTGAAGTACAAACAAATTGCACGTAGCAAAAGCTGATAGTCGCTGAGCTGATTCTTTTAAAATAAAACGAAAATTCATTTCTGCATTAATAACATCCCACGACTACACCCTCTTCTGAGCCAGATTAACCCAATCGAAAATACCACAGTGTTTCCTTAACATCCATCCTCCATTGATTTGATCGCACTAATAACAAAAATGTTGTCAAAAGCACACGTCAGAAGTTCGTAATGATGCGGTCTCCTGCATCTTACATCCAAATAATGTACCATAATTGACTGACAAAATGGAATATTAATCTTTTATTCTTCCTAATTTCGTTTACTGAACGCGGATGAAACGTGTTAAACCAAAATATCAAAAATTAACCTGCGTCACTGTGAATTTCTTGTTCTTTGAACTCAAACGTAATCTTTGAGACAGTCTGTTCTCCGTCCGACGAGTAGATAAAGGATTCTAATGAACTTATCATCATCCCCCTGTCTTCAAATAAGGCAGAGTCCCTTCTATTCACACTCCACGAGCCAAATCACTGCGCTATTCATTATCCTAACCGTATAATTTAAAATCTCATGATCCTTTGGTTAAATCCAACTTCACAGTCATCCAGTGAATAAAATTCTCACCCTTTCATGGAACCCAAATGTTCATTACCTTGTTTCTAAAAAGCCACTGGTCCCTAACCCGAGTCAAATGACCCGAATTCATAAACTCCCACACCCTTTTTTTTTAAAAAAAATACTTGTTCATATCATACCATCTATGTCAAGTCTTGCAAATGATCTATTTCCACAGCAGCCCGTCAATAGTCTCTAATCTAAGCCAGGTAAATCCATTCCACACCCTCACACGCTATCTTTAATATTAATTTTAATATTATCCTCCCAGCTACGGCCATGTCTCCTTAGATGTCTCTTGCCCTCATGTTTTATGACCAAAATTTCCCTCATAATCTTTGGGGTCAAAGTAAATCAGTCCGGTCATTTGACTTTCACACCTCAAATATTCGTGACTACGACAATCAGTCCGGTTATTTAACTGTCACACCTCGTCCATTCGTCTCCTGCTCTAGGCCACAACCCCAACATTTCTTCCCTTCGGAGAGGGCAGTTCTGCTCGCGAGAGCCGGTGTCTGTCTGTGATGCGTTCAATATTTATTTATGTATTTATGGGGGGTTCAGAAAACAGTCAGTAGTACGGTGATCCGGACGAAACAGGGCGTTTTGCCTACGTCACTATCTTGCGGGCAGAAGGAAAACAAACACAATTTACTACGTAAACCAAAAACATCGCCTGCGACTGCGAGCTGAAATCCTTTCCACCCCTCTGACCCCCTAACCCCGAGGTCTCTCCTCATTTTCCTCAGTCCCTCCAGGTAAAGTGATCTACCAACTTCCACAAGCCATTTAAAAAAATATTTAACAACGCTCAATCAATCAAGAATATTTTCCATTTATAAAGAGATAAAGTTGTGTATGGTGCTTATTAACAACGCCATGAAGGCGTATGGAGAAGTGGAGGTAATGTTCCAATCATTCCTGACTCCTGCAGCTGATTCAGATGAAGGAACAGTGATAATTTCCACAAACAGCTTTAACCAAGAGATCGTTGTCATGGATTTGTTTTGTTTGAGGTTAAAGACTGGGTTTTTAAGTATTACAGTATTTAGACAAAGTTTGTTATATCTGGGGGTACGCGAATACATCTTAGGGGGTACGTGAAATTTAAAAAAAAATGATAAACACTGAATAATCATTAATGTAATTTATTTAATTTATTTTAGATGTAGATTATATACTATTTATAACTTGAATTATACACCAACAACTTTTGGGGTACAAAGTTGAAGAGCAATTATATCTGGGGGTACGCGAAGACATCTTAGGGGGTACGTGAAATTTAAAATATATATATATTATTTTATGATAAACACTGAATAATCAGTAATGTAATTTATTTAATTTATTTTAGATGTAGATTATATACTATGTATAACTTGAATTATACACCAACAACTTTGGGGGTACAAAGTTGAAGAGAAATTATATCTGGGGGTACGCGAACAAAAAATGTTGAATACTCAACCCTTTAAAGGGCTGACGTACAGTTGAAAAAATACGAAATGCCACAGGCCAGTATTGTCAAAATCTGTCAACAGGGCTGAAATTACGTCTTCGTAAAGATTATGTCCCTAGATTTAATGACTAAACTTAGTAAAGAGAATAAAAGTAATCAGGATAACCGCATGTGGGCTCTTGTAAACGCGATCGGTTTCACAGAAACGAGAGACAAACTCAGCTTCTCAATAAGGAATCTGTTCAATGGAGTTACCTGACGGAAGTTCTTTGTTCTTGGGGCCAACGAACTTGGATTTCCCTTCTTCTCCCCGCGCCTTCGTGCAATGAACGAAGCAACTAGTAATTCCTCAACTCGCGTTCCAACAACCTGACAACTTCGTCGCTATTTTATACGTAACACCCTGTAGTGGATGTGGTTGCACCGATTTGAAATGTTCACGAACACCAACCACGTTCTCAAATATCCACAGATTTACATAAAAAAAACGTAAGCACAAATTGGGTTTGTCTTGTAGCCTAAATTCCCTGGGAGGTACAATACCCGGGAAGAAACTGTGCGTTTCACGTACGTCGTCAGTCAGCGGGTAGACAAAAATCATATTTAAATACCGATACACGAATTTTAAGGACCTGGTACAACGTACTTACTGATGATGGGGTAGACAGAACATGCTTCCTTATCGGTTACTCCTCTCGCATCTCAGATCCCATCGCATTTTATTTCGAAAGGACGTCAAACTCGCTGATTCGCCCCGGTTACAAAAAAACCGGCATAAATCTTAAAATCTTGCTCTTGAACGTTCAGCCTGGGGTGGTGTTTGTGATGGGGGAATTCCGATACCCTTTCCACGACTTCTGTTATTGGCTGGAAACAAATCAGTCCGGCAACTTCCTGTCTCTGGAGTCCTTCGTTCGGGGATGTTAGTAATAAGTTTGTTAGAAAAATTGAAGCAATATAATTGGATGCTCGTATCTGGGGACAAACACGATACTTTCAGCTTGGACCTGGTGCACGGAACACACCGGCGGGCCGCGGGTTGACAACCTCTGTTACATCCGGACTCATCTTGCATCCATTGGATGGATCAGAATTCTGGACAATCTAACAGTCGCTCAGCTAACCAACAAATCCACTGCGGTGTTCACAATAGCCCGCCATGGGTTCCTATCCTTAGCCAGATTAATCCAATCCACATCACCACATCCTATTTCTGTAACGTGAAATCCATTTTGAGATCCGGAAAGGGTACTTACCGCATACTTAACACTAGTTTCCGTTGAGGAGGACTTCCTCCCTCCTGATGCTCCAGGTCACGTAATCATACGGAAACCAGGCCGCACCTAAAGAACAGAGGACAAAATTTTCAGTTTTGCGCCTCGTATGGGGCAGTGGAGGTTAAACTCCATTTATTCTTAACATGGGCATTAGATATGGGCGAATAGTCAGCCTCATGCTCCGACCGTTTCATCCTCGCGTTCCCATGGGATTGAAATCTCTCGATGTTTCAACAGATAATGCAATGGAACTGTAAAACTTAATTAAATATAGAATATAAGTACGGGATATGGTCTTAGGGTGAACGATGACATACAGTCTTGTATCGTTTCGAACGTTACAACGTTCTGAAGATGGCAGAAACAAGTTCCTCCGAAGCACTGGTAACCTCCCATAAAACTATACCACTGGGCTATTTATTTATATTTATTTTATTTAGTGTTCTGTCTGACGACAGGTCCATATGAACAGGATCCTTCCATCCTTTTCTCGGACTGGGACCTGTTCATATACGTTCTTGGCAGATGATCCAGAAGGGGTTTGCCATTGCCTTCTTCTGGGTGTGAATGGAGTAATTGTTGGGATGCAACGGAGGAAAACTCCGTGTTGCCTAAACCACGGCCTTGCCCAACACAAGTTATAAATTCGGGCACCACCGGGAATCGAACCCGAGACCCCAGGCTTACAAGGCCAGCGTTCTAACCGCTAGACCACGTCATCTTATTATTATTTAGTGTTCTGTCTGACGACAGGTCCATATGAACAGGATCCTTCCATCCTTTTCTCTTCTCGGACTGGGACCTGTTCATATACGTTCTTGGCAGATGATCCAGAAGTGGTTTGCCATTGCCTTCTTCTGTGTGTGAATGGAGTAATTGTTGGGAACTGTGCAAAGAACTGTTTAGTACAGCGTTTGATGGATGTGACATTTGAAGCTTGTATTTGTTTGCCTTGTGAGTTATGTATCCGGAATTACACATTCCACCTGTACGTATTAACAATCAGTTTCGCTATTATTTGCATTTGTACAGATTTCGTATAATTCTCAGTTGCAAATAGCGATTATTTCCTTACACAGCGTTAACCAGTCGATCTTTCGTAATGGTGAAGTGAGGTGTTTACTTCGCGGTACGGACTGAATTCTTAAACAAGCAATGTAGTGTGAATTGAAATCATTTGGTTCAGGACATGTCTTGTGTACACCGTCATGAAATTTTTCAATTGCATGACTATCGTTCTCAAGGACTCTGCCCCGAGCGGTTATCTGATAATTAACAAATTTAATTACCGTTATATGGCGCGTGGCGCTAGTTCCTTCTAGGCAGTGAACTTGGTTTAAGGTTAACAGCGAACTTCAAGGAGGAGATCCTACACCCCCAGGACGTCTACTGTCTCTTGGTGCAGAATCTGGTTACATTTGCACCTAGCCACGAGGTCCTACCATGCGTGGGTGGGGACAGAATGCATGCTGGGAACACGGATAAATAATGTCCCGTATTTTTATTTTAGAAATATGACGTTGCAATTTAAGCTAGATGGTTGTTTTGTACACAAAACGAAATATTCCTTGCTCGCCCGCCGAACCTCTGGCCACTTACACTACTGTAATTGTAAAATGGTAATTAAGTGGTGATAGATTCTTAGATTTTTTTTAAGAGTAAATTTCCCGTCAAGAATAACGGGGAAATATATACAACACCAAACACAAAGAGTCATATATATCCCATATGACTCAAAACCCGTGAACAGCAAATTGACCAACCATCCAAGCTACCAGCTGACACTTCCAGGACATGAAGCCTCCTAACCGCCTGAGCTATGACACTAACCAGACACCTTTCAGAAAGGTTTGGATACTTCGTCTGTTTCTTGACGGAAAAAAAAAATCTCTGTCAAGACAGCAAATTTCTTGATAACGGGTTTGCATCTGGGACCTCTCGAATAGAAAGCAATTTCTGCTAATCATTCGAACGTGACATTCGGTTAAATTACTCTGGTACAGATGCTGAAATCGCAGGTTTTTATATCAGAGTAAGCAACTCAGTCAAGACATTAGGCAGTCAGCGGGATTCAGGACCTGATAAATCAGCGATAACTTTCCCACTTTCTTCACAGAATGCCAAAACAGGAACCTCGTCGTTTTATTACGAAAAATTTTGTAGGGAAGAACGAATATTAGTTTCACTTTCGTGTTAAATGTACCCCCTAGACGCGGGACGTGGCATCCCCCGGACAAACAATTTAAGTCTGACAGAACGTGTACCTGAAGATAAGAGACCAATATGGAAACCCAGATGAGAGGATAATACTAAAATTGATCTTTTTTTTAAAAATATTTCATATCACAAGTAGTCAAACCTACAGGCGTACTAAAACGATAAACAATTTCCAAATGTAAACTCGTTTTAATTTCGATTTTGTGGGAGCCGCCTTTATGATCGCTAGAAAAGCGTGGCGGCTTGCCTTGAGTTTGTGTGGGTTCTTTATATATAACTACAGGCTTAATTACACACACGTGCATTAATAAGAGGACACAAGGTCGGCAGCGGACAATATGAAAGCGAAGCGAAAACACGAACTCCCGGAACTGATGTGATAACGCAACAACGCCTATGATTTCCTGACCTTCCCGATCCCTGGCACTCTTGATTCATAATAATTAAATAGCACAACGAAACATCACGTACTGAAATAATTTTTTTTTAAAACTGACTTAGGATTTCATGGTTTTCCTCAGTGTCTCCGGGCGGGACAGTGTCTCAGGCCACGACGTCTCCTTCCAGAACCCTTCGAATTAATCATGAATCAATCACCGTATCTTTCGATGTCATATAATGTATAATTAACCAAGAATGAATGAATGAATAAATAAATACGTAAATAGAATGCACGAAATGTTCAATTCTGCACGCGACACGAGTGTACAGCCATGTCACATGAAAATGTTCACTTGGCGGGTATGTAAATCGCCATTTTCTTTTCTTTTCTTTTCTTCTACTCGCGGACTGTCACTGCTATAAATACACCTGACTAGGGTCATCCCCGCTAAAATTGTCCTCTCCGATGGTATGCACCCCTCACTGGATAGTCTCTCACTCCATCGCTGGCTCAAGTTGCGTTTTCTACTGCAGAAACTACAGCCAGAGTAAACAGAATTCAAACCACGGTCGACTAAAAACAGGGATTCTATGTTTCACGCCAGAAAACTTGAACATTTCCGACTTAAACATAAAATCGATTTGAGTTCATGGCTTAAACGAACAGAGTTTAATCGTGCAGATTGGATTAAGCTGCACCAAGATGTTCAGTGACAAGCCTCTTATGAATACGGCACGTAAATTATTTTGGGTCCCATAAAAAGATGATAAAATTCAAAACCAGCTGAGAGTCTTATTTTCCAAAGGACTTGACAGAATTGTCAAAGATTCTTGTTTATTTCATTTTGCTGCAAAAAAAAACCCAAACATTTCTCTGCCCATTTACCCAACTGACATCCCCAAACTATTTTCGAAAAGATACGTCACTGCACCGAACACATGTGTCATGTGTACACAGGTGTTAGTTCTGCCGTTCTGAAGGTACGACAAGAACTCCACCTGACGCAGATGACGTTTTAAGTCAGTGGTATCAAACCTGGGGTGCGTGTACCCCCGGGGGTACGCGAATACATCTTAGGGGGTACGTGAAATTTAAAAAAAAAAATATTATGTGTTTTAAGTCAGTGGTATCAAACCTGGGGTGCGTGTACCCCCGGGGGTCCGCGAAGACATCTTAGGGGGTACGTGAAATTTAAAAAAAAAAATATTATGTGTTTTAAGTCAGTGGTATCAAACCTGGGGTGCGTGTACCCCCGGGGGTCCGCGAAGACATCTTAGGGGGTACGTGAAATTTAAAAAAAAAAATATTATTTTATGATAAACACTGAATAATCAGTAATGTAATTTATTTAATTTATTTTAGATATAGATTATATACTATGTATAACTTGAATTATACCCCAACAACTTTGGGGGTACAAAGTTGAAGAGAAATTATATCTGGGGGTACGCGAACGAAAAGGGGTTGTGTCCAATAGCGTCCTATCAGTCTCAAACGCCCTCAATCTGAGACAGCGCCCACATACATCAACACGCAAACTTGCTGTTTCTGCAACACAGAAAGCTTCTTCATTGTTAGCTCCTTGGTTATTCCACATTTACCACCCTTATAACACTGTGTACACCCTATACGGATATTAACAATGCCAGAAATCTTCCAGTTACGAGCAGGTTTTTGGTTCCATTGTCGACAGGTTTTTAGTACGCTACAGTTGCTGTCGTGAACGAATCAGAAAGCCGAACCTCCTGCAGGGGGGGAGGAGAGAGGGGAAACGAGGACACGATAACAGGTTAAACCTCTCTCCTATCGTTTCATGACGTCATTTCCGTAACGGAAAGGGTGCGACTTCAAATTATTGTTCCCGAGTGTTTGTTGCATTCAGCTTATCGGTCCACTTTCAACAGGTTCCCGTCCTTCGGGTTTCAAGCTGAAGTCAATTGAGTCAACTGCAGATGTTAGACACCGAGGACACCCAGAACATCGTCAATACAAACCACTTCCACACGGGGCCATGATCCAAAAAAAAACAGGACCCACATTATGATAATTGCTCTTTACATTACTAACTTGCACAGCCTTGTAATTTGTTCCAGTTAGCAAATAATTTTAGTGCGGTCGAATGACGAAAGGTAAAGTGGGTTGGAAATACAGAAAGCACGGGCAAGACGAGAAATGCATAAGCAACGGACAGCTTATAAGACCCCAGGCATGAGAGGATAGTATTAAAATGAATCCCCAGGCAATGCCCGCTCGTCCTGTTAAGGATTTGAAGCCCGAAGCTCATTCAAGTAATATTAAATAATCCAGTCCGTACCGCGAAGAAAACACCTCGCTTCACCATTACAAAGATCAAATGGTTAACGCTGTTTAAGGAAATGATCGCTGGTTGCAGTGAGAATCATACGAATATTTATTGATTATTATAGCATGTGGTATGTACAGGAACAATGAATAAAATTCGAGCCTTGCGTTATGTTAAAATGCTAGTTATCCAGCACAGACATGCTGTCATGGTCGACTTCGGACAGAGAAATCTAGACGATATTATGCAATCTGTTTCATTTCCTGTGGTGAACGCAGTTACGAAACCGATAATGCTGGCTGCCTACGAGTACGATTTGATTTTCCTACTGGGACTGACATTTGAATGAACACCTACCCACGAGATACGTTCCATTTTGTCGTTGAATTATAAATTAACGTTACCTGCCTGAAAAGTCTGCCCAGTTTTAACAGTCGCTTTTTTAATTAGCCACGGTAAAAAAAAAATCTTGTCGCATGGAATTTTGTGTTATGATAATTCTGAAAATGTGATGTTTCAAAATGGCTGCCGTTGACAAAACAGCAATTTTTCATCTTATGACCAGTCCATCTGATCCTCCTTGCATTTGGTCACGATACGCGATTTTCTCCAGTCTATTGTAACTTTACCATACTTGAGTCCAAATATTTTCGCCCTGTTCCCAAACTCACTTAAAAAAATCTAACACCCATGCAGAACAACAGGTAAAACATATCTTTAGCTTCTTTTAGTGTTAGAACACAAATTAAAAACATTCTAAAACGAATGGTAATGAACAACCCTGATTCAATGGACTTGAAACATATTTCTCGCGTTTTATCTTTCTAATAGATTAAAATCTATTTCAAATGTGGATTGACGCGATGTTGCCAAGCTGTCACATGAATGTCCACGTGTACTATCTACGATTGGTAACACGTGTGCATAATACAGTGTTTATAAATGAGAATAAGTATTTTATATTTCCTTACCTCGTCATCGTCGGTTATATAAAGACCGATGCCCGATCAGTTGAAAGAACACAATCTTGTGATTCACACACTCGAACAAACACTCGAAAAAAACTGAGCACACAATACGGTATCCTTTTTCGCCACAACAAACACTTCACAACGCGCACATAACTGTTGTAGCATCACGCGACACACTGCTCTTTTGCTGGCAGGCACGAACTTGCCAGCACCCACCTGTGGCAGTGAATCAAGAACAAGCGACAACACATTTTGGTGAAACAATTACACATGGCAAGAGATACATACTTAAGCAACGTTCTTAACTGGACTACACAAACTACGTGTGTTTCTGGCAACGGTAGGAATGAATAAGAACACTGCATACTGAAAACAAAGGAATAAATAAACGTAACTGAGAAGTAGGCGCATTCTAGAACAGGTTTAAGCGAGTTCGCCAAGCGGCCGGCAGATGACAGCATGTATTTACTAATCCATGGGTTACAGAACTGGTAATGGTCATTCAACAAGTCGATAGTGCCAACTGAGTGGAAGAAAGGCATTTGAGATTTGCTCAAACATGCAAATAACTGAGTAGAAGAAGGGCATTTGAGACTTGTTAAAGAACTTAAAACAGAAATAGTAAAAATAAAATACCATAGATAATAAAAGTAAACACACAAATCTAATGAAAAAACACAGGTGGTATGTGAAGTTACTAATTTCTCTATATTTTACCTAAAGTAATCAACTTCATGGTAGAATGTTTTACTTGGAAACAAACTACCAGAGCTACAATATAGAGTCAATCTAACTAAAATTTTGTATGCATTTATTACCTCTCCCATTCGTACTACAAGTCCCACCTACCCTACAATCCTTGGTTTGATTTTATCATCATAATATTATCTGGTAAAGAATATATATCAAATTCCTTATTACGTGATTTTATTCATTCCCCAATATTTCCCTCAGCATCCTTTCATCAGGAGTCACCAATCTATTTCCCCCCCCCCCCCGTTAAGATTAAACATGAAAAATGATGGTCTAATGTAAATCGAATATTTCGATAAAGAACATCATTTAATATTTTAAATATTTTAAATGTTAATTATTGTAAAATATTTTAATATTTAATAAGAATTTATTGTGATTAGACAGACAAGATTTAATATATACACGAAAAAGTCTTCCACCTTCTTTCCAGGAGTACTGTTTTCTTTTCATATAATAAATCAAAGCCGACATGGAATACACGCTCTAAAATTATGTGAGATTTACCATAAATAGTCCATGTCTGAGTCACGCTTCAAGTACACGTAATGTTTTCATAGCATTGCGTAATAACCTGCTCATCTATAAAAGAGTTACTAGTGGGCAATACTGTAATTTCACATCACTCACAAAAAAAAATCGAGGATTTACGAACTAATTTCGGATCTCAACAGAAGATAAATCATGTTTTAATTTACAACTTTCTGGAAGCATTCAGATCTTACACGAAGAAATTTACGACTAAGACACCCATACTTTGGGGTCGCCAAATTTGGCACTTGCAGAGCAAAATGGTCTTTGTAGCTTATTCATCGCTCACACTGTCGGTGAATCTTCATACATTTTTAACATCTGAGTTAGATGTGAGCAGTGAACCGAATTAAGATCCAGTGTGGGTTTCAGAGTCGATTAGGTACGTGGTGATGTCCCTACAGAGAAAAACACGGGCCTGTCTTCCATTCAACAGACTGTTCGCAACCTCTGACTACAAAAATCAGATGGAAGATGTTCGACTTTTCAATAGAACAGCTGTTTTGTACGTATTACGTTTATATCCATAAACAAAAGACGATTAAAATCAAGCAGACTCAGACTGGGGTACATTAGTATAATTTCCATCATGATTTTCAGTGATTATCGTGTTTTAAATTGCCCAAAATTATATCACATAAATCAGTCTTTAAAATGCTTTGTAGAAGAAATAAACACTCGTGACTTCTTTCCATGTAACTCGAAACATCTGACAATCTACGAATGTTAATGAACAAAATAACAAGTGGATATCTCACTGTTACGTAATATAAAATGAACCAGCGAAATGCATCTCGAAACTGTTCAATACATCGTCGTAGCCCTTCGTGTTCACAAATAAGAAACAGCTCATTTCCTTCATATGGCATGCATCCACGAGACTTGACTTTAGGCTATCCGCAAATTGGTCTAAAATATTCCCGAAATACCGCTGCAGTTCAAGACGTCCTTGTCCTATCGCAATTCGTACGCGCAGGCCGTAACAGAATGGCTGTGGGAATTGGTGTTTGACCCGTCAAAACTGTCTTATACCGGAAACAATTCGTGTTTGAGACCATGTTCAGGACCTATGAGCAAATTCGAGTTTAATACGATTTATTTTCTTGAATAAATGGTGTGTGTGAGGTCGTGTACTGGATTAATCTGGCTCAGAATACGAGCCGGTGACGGGCTCTTGTGAACACGGAAATAAAGTCACGGATTTCGTAAAAGGGCAGCTACTGTCAGCTTCTCAAGAAAGATTTTGCGTCATGTTGTACGTCTGCTTAAATACGTCCATGTGATTCTCGTAATAAATAGAAACCATCTCCTTAAACAGCGTTAACCAGTTGATCTTTGCAATGGTGAAGTGTGGTGTTTTCTTCGCGGTACGGACTGAATTCTTAAGTTTCATTTGAAAGAGCTTCGGCTCCAAAGGGTTAATTAGCGTTTTAGTCGTATTATTTCCTTAAACAGCGTTAACCAGTTGATCTATTAAACGGTGAAGTGTGGTGTTTTCTTCGCGGTACGGACTGAATTGTTATATAAGTTATTCAGACGAGTTTCGGGCTTCATGAAGGTACGTGATCACAAAACGTGAACCGACTAAAACAAATTCTTACGTGGATGATAAGTTTGTTAGTACCAACGCGTACATAAAACTTCAACGTGGTTTTCCTAATGTGCTCCCCCCAAGAACTGCTGTGTTACTGGAAAACAGCGAAGATTCACATCGATTGTGGCAAGCAACTGGTAGGTTAGGAGTAAAAATAGCTGGCCCGCCCTGCTACTGAGCTTATTGTTGGATAAGGTTTCGCACGTGGTATTTTCAGACTTTTTTTTTTCCATTGTCCGTTTCAAGCTACCTGTAATCTGAATAACGTTTAAAAATCCAGTTATTTTTTTTCAAAAGAAAACAGGACGTGTCTCCATTACAACAATTGGTTAATGGATTTTACGAAGTAGTTATTGTTGGGGTCTGATTAAATCTCATGAAAAACCACCGACAGTTTCAAAAGCTACGAGGCGGAACAAATACACAAAATGCAGAGGTGATAACAATGCAGTGAATTATGATAACATTTCTATACATTCAGGATAACACAGCGGTCCTTACAAACCAGCGCATATTCGCTGAGGCGGAAAACCTTTCAGCTTCGTCGTAAACTCATATAAAGTTTTATGAGACGGTCTTGAGATCCTCATATTTGACATCAAGCAGAGATGGTTTATTTGGTTGCTGATGACGTAAAATCCGAACCGAAGGACTCACGAATGATAATCGAGTCTGTGGACGGGCGACTGGGAAAAAATATACTCCACCGGCCACCAACAAGTACAATTCGAGAGACTTCCAGGAAAGTTGTCCATTGTCGGATACGTTCTGAGACTTTCAGGAACAAGCAAAGCAGACGAATTAGCCAATTTTTCACACAGTATAAAAGTCGGTGACGTTTCTCGGAACTTCTGGTTTACCGACTGAAATCTGTGAGCAATTTTTCACATCTCCCATGCGTGCTACACAACCAGCCGATTTTATACTACCTGATTTTATATAATAATAAATTTGGCCAACATCCCGGGCGAACACAACATCAGATAACTTCAGAAAACTGCCATTTTAGGGTCCTCATACATCATTCGAAAGACGCTGTCGTAAAATACGTAGTCATCTATGTCAGTGGTATTCTACCTGGTTTACGCGTACCCCCCGGGGTACGTGAAATTTTAAAAAAAAATTATGATAAACACTGAATAATCAGTAATGTAATTTATTTAATTTATTTTAGATGTAGATTATATACTATGTATAACTTGAATTATACACCAACAACTTTGAGGGTACAAAGTTGAAGAGAAATTATATCTGTGGGTACGCGAACAAAAAAGGTTGAATACCACTGGTCTATATAATACACGTAAAAGAAATGTATTTTGGAAATAGCTGCTGCACTATGTACCTCAGGGACAAGGTTTTTCTCAGGTATATGGAAGTAAATACCCTGTAAAATGGTGAATATATAGGATAATAATAATAATATCTACCTACGAAGCTCTTCAACTACGAAATTTTGTTTGATTCCCCTGTTACTTTGTCCCCCTAAGATCCAAAATTATTTTTTAAGAGCCCTGCTTTTACAAACATGTTCCAGAATGCTGTCAGGTCCCTACGATTATGAGAAACACTGCAGTCTTACAAAACGTTGAACTATCGCGGGTGAAAGCCGAAGGCGACCGGTGGCCAACCTCATTCCTGGAACCCGACAAAAATACATCGCGGAGTCTGCAGTTGCGATGGATCGAGACGAACGTGGAAAAGCTTTACTGCAGTCACACTGAAGCAACAAATACATTGTTCTCAATGTTAAACATATTTTCACCCTGAAAATTCTTCTTGGCGTATACGGAACCACCCGAGACCACATGACGTATTAAAATAAACGCGATTAATTATTATTTAGAGATTTAAACCCTAAATAATCTCGCGACGCAAACCGAACTATTTTGTCTAAGAAATTTCGTGAATTTCTTCAGCCACTCCCGGACAAAAGATGGAGTAGTTTGACGAACGGGACACGGCCAATTTTTTGGAAACATTTGTTATTGTTCAATTCAGTGTCTTACATCTACCCTTATCTTAATTATCTCTACAGAATATTTATTTTAAAAGCTGATAGTCGTTTTTTCTGGTCGATAAAGTAACAGGATATTATTAAAACAGAAAGTTTATCCGAGTGTTCACAAAAGCCAGCTACCGGTCCCTATTTTTAGCCACATGAATCCAATCCTGCTTCTAAGATTAATTTTAATATTATCCACGCAACTACGCACGTTAATATTCCGACCGACGCTGTAAATGCAAAATATACTTCGCTTACGTGCCACATGTCCCGCCAATCTCTTCCTCCTTGATTTGATAATGCGAAACACGAAAAATAGTTTCGGAAGATGTACAAGTAATGACGTAATGTTTACAAATCGTGGCTGTGTTGTATTCATCCGCAAATATTTTCTAAGAAATTCTGAGCGTGTTTAAACCGCGAAATCGTCCGTATTTCCTGTTTAAGTCTGGTGAACGATGCAGTAGAATTTTCCATTGCCCTCGTTTTCAAGGAAGTGTGCCTTTGTTTATTTAAATTTTTTGGGCAACCGCGTAATTAATGGTTGGTGTGCGTGTGTTCTGTTTCGGAGTGAAGATGTGCCTATGATTTTACCACTGCAGTTTATCGCGCTCGTAAGCAAGACTGCCCCAGAATAGACACAGAACCGGCGTCATGGAAACAGTAGACAGAGAGAGATTCTAAAGACGCAGTCAGTGAGAAGCAGTGCTTAAATGTAGTCACAAAGTAACACAAGCCAGGAGAAAGTACTCTGTTCATTTCAATAATTTCGTTTTTTTTCTCCACTTATTTTAAGAATTATCTTAAAAAAATAAGCATATTTTTTTAAAAAAAATATTTTATCTGTCTTTCGTATTCTTATTTTAAACTATTCTTGAATCAGTTTTACGTTTTAAATATTTTAAAGGTGATACACTGAAGATTTGTACGAGTGTTCTGTATTATTTTCTGCTCTTAAAAAAAATATCTTACGAGCCAACAAAATGACGGACCTGTTACGGCAATGTGTTAATAGTTAAAAGAGTGTTAAAAGTGCAGACCTTAAGAGAGAGACGCAGTTGGATATCGGGACAGACATTACAGCGAAGTTTGGAACATCGCTGTCCATATGATATTTCATTGTGTTATAAAGTCTTCACACACACTTAGAGCGACTGTGTTGTGCCCTGTGTATTCAGAGAGACGGATTCTACTTCCACGTCTCAAAACGTAAGTGGTTATCATCACTTTGCGTGTGTGTGTGTGTGTCTTTTTTCTTTTAAAATATTATAATTCACTTCGGGAGATCGCACCACAAGTCGGTAAATATGGCACCTGCTTTCATTTCGTAAGTCTGCATGTTGATCAGAGACTATTTATAGGTTTCATTTGGCTCTCAAACTAAGCAGCAAACATTTTCATAAATATAATTAAAATTCACGTATTTTTAACGGTAGTTTTGTGTTTTTCTCGAAGGCATAATCAGCGCCTTTAAATATAATATTTATGAGATTCGCCCTTTAAAGTGTTAAAACTGTCACGTGATAACCATACGTCAGTGATCTGAAAAACTTTTTTTTTTAAAATTCCTTCTTCGTTATTAAGACATTTCGAACGACGGTTTCCGTCTTATGGTTCTGGATAGGGTCCAACGGCGGGCTGTTGTGAACGTGGCAATGAACCTCCTGCTTCCATAAAAAGAATGGATTCTCTTGACTAGCTGAGAGCATTATTAACTCGTAAATACATTCCACTTTTATTGTGAATTCTTAAACTTGCTTTGATTTAAAATTTCGACTCAAAAGTTATATAAATCGTTTTATACTTTGCTATGTTAGCGTCATATATTTCATAATTATGCTACAGTATGAACTGTTGTTATGGTTTTAAAAATGTCATATTATAGACAGTTCTATGACTGAAATAAATACGTAATAACATATGCAGTGTATGCGTACAGTAAGCATTAGCAAATACGAACGTGTTTTATTGCAAATCTTTGGTCCTAAACGTAAGGTAAAAGACGCTGGCATTGAATTATTCTGGGCGTACCATCTATTTATTATTATACGTCGCTCCACGCCTCGCGTGTTGTGACGGACGCCTTCAAGAAATCTCTAAGACTTGGATTATCAAGCAATTCAGAAGGATTTATGGTCTGGCCTCTAATATTAGGAAATATGTGATCCAGAACGTAACGTTTTAAGTGTATCGACTCAGATGCTGCCATCTGTTGCAACTACTTTGAACCGGAAGCTCTTACAAATAATACGTAAAAATTTAGGCGCCACAACACGTCTCAATTACAAATATCAACTGATTTTCGATGTTTAAGGAAATAAGAAATTTTTATTCTGAGAATCACAAAAAAAAAATATTATGTGGGCAAAATACAGAGTTAGTGAATGTTGAGGGAGGTGATGAAAATTATTACCACTGGGATTTAATTGGTTAAGTTTTTATGCCAGTTTATGAATTAGATAATAATTTTCACGTGCTGACATCTAGTAAATTAAGAATTAAAAATATAAAACAGAGAATGAAATTAAGCGACAAATGAGGACGGATGGCGAAAGGAAAACCATGACAAGGAAAGATTAAGCAAACAGCTCGTTGCAATTTCGAAACATTAAATGCGCGTAAAACTTCCGGGCTAACTCGTCAACAAAGCTCGATCATTCACAAGACGCAATTTAGACGTTCGGACTTCAAAATATCCCACAATTCCCCAATAACGCACGTGAGGTTAACGTCCTCGTGACGTCAGGCCGTGGCTCGGCTCCAGACTGGCTCGAGAGATGATCAAAGATGTCGATTACACGGTTCCCTCGTACTGACTGGTTCATGGCGTCCACAAAAGCAAAGTTTCTGAATCCGCGGCTTTGTCTCTCTGTGTTATGCTGAGTCACTGAAAAGAATCATGGCGGAAACGGACCCTCGACCACACCGACATCTGTGGCAACTGAGGACAATCAAGAAACAAGCCAAGTTGTTAAAACTTCTACATATTTTTCAGGAGACCGCGGCTACAAATCTATTTTCGAAGACAGGCTCCCCTGACTAAGGGTTTTAATGGTTTCTCCAACAAAATTCGAGGATAGAACCTCAAATCAGGCCACGACCGCTTCCTTCCACATCCTCTTCTCTCATTAATCAATCATCCCATCATTCGAAGCGAAATGGGTTGTCACTGATAGTCATTAAATGAACAATAAACAAACAAATACATGCATAAATTAAAAATTCAGAACAGTCGCAACATGGAAAGTGTCAGACATTGTCTGGACATGTGTAATATATTCAATGTTTCGGGAGTATTTTATACTCCTGTCCTCAGGATGTTTTTCAATAAATATCTGAAACATGTGTAATTGCGTTAACAACAAAGTTCCGTACTGCCGTGTACATTAAATATGCCTCAGGCGACGCGCAACATCATAAACCGTTAAACAACCATTAAATAATTAAAATAGAATGTCTCCCGAACTAAAGTCAGATAAGATTAAGATTGATCTCCCACCATCTGTAGGATTTGGAGTTTGACTCTGAAGATTGCCGTCTTCTGTGATGTTGCGTCGCGTGGTCTAGTGGAAAATTACAGACGTTTCAGAGGTCCTTTCTGCCTCCATCATCAGGGCGATCGCAAAAACCCAGAAGACATCCATCTTCATTAAATTATAATGACGTCTGCCGAACGTGGGGATTTTACTCCACGCATTTCTAACCTTTAGCACAAAAATGGTGATGTTGTTGGCACTTATAACTTTGTTTCTGTGTCTGTCAGTAGCTGGGATGGACGCAGTTTACCCGGAGCCATGGTCCCGGCTTCATCGCCGCCAAGTTCGGAAACAAATGCAC
Organism: Zootermopsis nevadensis; assembly: GCF_000696155.1. The sequence continues at coordinate 1,038,974 of NW_019059587.1, read as the reverse complement.
CGCGAGTCTGGAGGACGGTACCGTACACAGCCAGTCACTTTCGCTGAGATAAAGGTAAGTGTACTCTGCGGAGTACCGCACACCACCTGCCACTGTACTAAGATCAATATCATAATTTGCATGTTCGAAATCTTCTGCAGGTCACTTGGAAAATTATAAAGTTATATTTAAGTTTATATAATTTTATACACCTGAAGATGGTTCTTTTAGAACTGAAACATGTCGTGTAAAAAAAGTGATGTTCTAATGTAAATCGAACATTTCGATAGAGAATATCATTTAATATATTTTAAATATTTAAATGTTAATTATGGTAATATTTTAATATTTAATAGGAATTTTATTGTGATTAGACTGACAAGATTTAAACAAATATATATTTATCACAATATGACGCAACTTTATCATTTTATAAAGTTAAAAGAAAATCAAAGTATGACGAGGTATTACGAAGCCATGTGGACGTGATGGGAAAGTGTTTTAAAAGTGAGATTGGCGGAGAATTTAGCATGCATGGGGGATATAAGAAACGCGCACAATATTTCTATGTAAAAATCTGATTGAAAGACAACATTTGCAAGACTTAATTGGAGATGTGAGTATGACATCAAAATGAAAGTGAACGAAATAGGTTGTGAGGGATTTGATTGGATTAATCTGGCTTAGGTTATGAATCATTTGTGGCCTGGTGTAAAGATGATCAGTTGAGTAACTATCAGCTTCGAAAGAAGGTTCTTTTTCATGGATTTATACACTGATCCCTGTAACACATAACACGCGAGTTGATTACTGAAATGTATCTCCGTGTATCTTACAGGAAGTAGACGAGGAAAACATTGAAGAAAGTCCGATGACCGAGCCGTCAGCTGGGGCCGCCAGCAAATCTGAACAGGACATAAATTCCAAGTTTGAGGAATTTTGGAGGGCAGGTCGAGAGAGAGCGAAGGAAAAGAAATTGAGACGTGCGAGGGAGACGCGCAGATCCGAATCTGACGCCGTGATTACACAAACCTGTACCACGACTACCTCAACCATCGTACCGGCGCCCTCAATTACAATTTCACATCCTCACAGCACCAGACCGTCACTATGAGAACTGTTGAAACAAAGGACATTTCAATGAATGAACTTCCGCGAGACGAGTCATTCATTCTTCAAGAAATACCTAGGTATTACTTCTGTAGTTAGCACAAACAATATCATATTTACATCAGATACAATAGTCATTAATGGCTTAAGTTCCATTATATACTAATTAAAAGTAACTGTAACCAATCTAAAATGAAAATTTTTTCCCCCAGAATATAAAGATTCACATTCTACAAAGAAAAATTTTAAAAATTAAAATATATTGGCAATTAAGATGACTAATTATATATTTTATAAACTGTGATATGTAATAAAAGAAGAAATTATATAAAACTTCACCCTACAAATATACAATATAGAATTTTCCACGTCATCAAAATATGGCAGTCTAGTTCCAAAGACTTGAAGAAGTTTCTTCAAGGAATTTGTCAAAAAATAACTTTAAAAAAATTTAGTAGACGCAAACTTTAACACAACGCCAGTAACAAAAAAAAATACGTTATGGTAAGTTGTCTTGATCACTTTTTGCATATCCAAATTCCTGAATTTTTTTTTTATATTAAAAAGAAAATATTATTTTAATTTACCTATATCAATTATGTGCAACTTCATTTTGAATGACGGTAATATGTGACTTTAATGAATACGTAATGAATGTAACTCAAATCCAAGTTGAATTACAGAGCTCGGTAATCACACACACTCGCGATAACTTTATCGTAAACCAGCGGCAAAATTCCATTTTGTCTTCTAAAGAATCTGTGCACGTAAATTTGTAGCCATTGAATTACGAGACTGTGGCGGGACAAGAAGGGGAAAGGTACATAATATTACTTTTTTTTGTAATTAATACAGATTGTCATTTTTATATTAATGAAGTTTGTTTGTTTGTTTCATAGATTTGGCTACTGACGTAGGGAACTTGGACGAGTTAGCGAACTCAAAATTTGACTCAGAACTTCATTATTTTGTTCAATTAAAATTATTTTTAGGAGAGGACAAGGCCTTGTAAATTACATTTACAAATAATATCAAAGAGTATGACTTTACAGGACCAATAAAAAAAATTCACGCTGAATGTGGACAGGAAGATTAAAGTAATCACACACATTTTAATATAAATTAAACTACGTCTTTTTTTAATCCATAAATGTAAACATGAAACAACACGATGTCTGGTACTTCTTAAATAACACTGATGCGATTATAATAAGTCTTGACATCCAGCAAATCAGAAACATATTTATATTATTTATAAATATTATATGACAGTCCACTAATTATTGTTTCTTAGTAATATTTTGGCAGCTGGTCCGCCACTTGGCAGTGGCGGACCTAATATGCATATAGAGAACACTATTTCTGCTTATCTCTATAATAAAAAATTATACAAATCACATAGAACAGGCACCCATAATGCACTCGGTTTATCAGTAGAATATCTACATATGCTTATTTATATAGGTACATTAATTATTACTGTACAGCAGTTACGACACGTAATTTTCAGCGCAGAGATTTCTTCTCGTGTCTGATCACTCATCGTGGGGTTGTATCATTTACACTTGAGGGTGATTTTAAGACGTTGTATATGGCTGAAGTCGCAAGTTACTATTCTGACGATGATAGGTCAGGAGTGCTCGTAAATTCCCTCCAGACAGATATTACCGTATTCCATTCGCGTATTGGGAGGGCCAAATATAAATTCTAGCAGTCTTAATCTTAGAAAAATTATCAGTATTATATGAACATTTTATAAAAAAAGTACCGTAACAATTAGTCTAAATTTTCTGCTGACAGTGCGTCATTAAACTGGTTCATATCGTCAGACATTTTCCTTCATATATCATTTAGAAACATGCAAAATTTTGTAAGCTGACTTTACGTCCATTATCAGACGAGAGTATAAATCCTAACGTAAGGATCCATCTGATAAAAACCAATCTCAATCCATGGATTGGCGTGGATATTAAGATAAGATTTATCCAATGGATCAAACAGTTCAGTGTCTGTACATTTGCTTCTGAAACATTGCATGTTTTTAAATAAATTTATGGAATTAGAAGGAAAATGTCAAAGAATATTCATCGGTTTATCATAAAAATGTTACCAACCTACCAAAGTCTAATATCTCTGGCACATTAAGCTTCACAGCCAAGTCTAAGTGCACCACTCTTAAAATTTAATTAACAGTAACAACAGGAGAAAAGATTTTCGGTAAAGTACGAAATCTTTTCCCTGCATCAGAACTGAGAACCGATTCATCTCCTCTCTCTCTACGCATTAAAATTACGGGAAAAAAAAAATTGTTTTTAGTATCTGATACTGACTAATCTTAGGGATTATATTCCGTTTATCAAAAAATGTGTCACTTTAGAACAAGTATAAAAATATCAGTGGCGTTCCAGTGTTAATTAAATACAATAGAACTTCAAACTCCCCCCCCCCTATTTACACAGAATTATAATTTAATTTTTACGGTTAGGAAATGGTGTTCTGATCGAGTTGATAATTCCACTCTGCTAGTCCATTTTTAAAGAATTTTATTAATTACTGTATTGGAGTCACGAAATATTACGAGCAGAATTAAACATCAGCATATCCGCTCCTGAACTCAGATTTTTAAGTTTTTACCACAGTAAAAATATGGACTCTGGTCTTCTGAGTTATGACGAGATGTAGTAGTATAGGTGGTTAGCAAAGTTTCGAAAGAACATGCTGCATACATCTTCACAGTAGAGATGAAAGATGGAAGAGATACATTCCTCCACAATATTGGTTAACCACCTACAAGATTACACTGCAGCTGAATTTTAAAAATTTGTTTATAATCAGAAAAAAATAAAATCAGCTGTGCTCTGTACGTATACTGTCATGGCATTTATATTATAGCGCAATTTTAAGTCATTTCCTGGGTGAATATGTTATGTGGCGTAAACATTCAACTGAAATAAACTGTTACGAAAATTTTGACAAATACATGTTTTAGAGTTTTTATATTAATAAACATACAACAAATGTTTCGGCCGGAAGAAATTTGACGATTCAGATATCTTCAGGACTGTATTAAAAATAAAATTACCATATTCTGACAGTTACTACTACGAAACGGTGTTAGCAGAAGATAGTTTATTTTAAATAAGGCTCCGATCGAATGCTTCATATTCGGGAGGTCCGGGGTCTCAAACCTTGACCCATAGACTGGATACCCTGACCGAGGCTCTTCGTGGTTTTCCTCAGTCCCTCCAGGCAAATGCTGGGATTGTACCTTAAAAGAGGCCATGACTGCTTCCTTCCACATCCTTTCCAATTCAATACTCTCCGTTATATTCTCATCTGAAGTTTTTTATTATTTAAATGTCTTCAGTAAGCACCGAAGACAAGATTTTCTTTCATGAGGGTCGATCGGCAAATAATGGAATATCAGAATTATATTTTATTTTCCCTTTCTCTCTAGATAAAATCTGTGCAGCAGATCACTGTTTTTTTTCAAGACCTGAGACCCCTGTCTGCAGGTGTACCAACAAAAATTATTACGGTTAATACGTGGTCCGCGCAGCAAATGGAAATCACCTGCTTCACCATAAAATTTTCGAGTTTCTACAAAATATCAATAATAACAACAATAATAATAAAAATGTTTTCTTTTGGTCGACAAATAAAAATCTTCAATTTCTTACATCTTCCAGAACGTAACTTTTTAAATTTCTCGCCAGTTCTTCAATCTCTTCCAGACGTCTTCTAGTACGTGACTGACCCATCTTGTTCTGGGTCATACCAGGGTACTCTTTCCTTTAAATTTTAATTCTAACGACCTTCTTGGCAGCCGAATTCAATAAATTTTCTTTCTAACTTCAATTTATTATGACATAGACTTCCACTGTTATTTTGTATCGACGACATTCTGACGTCACAAATAAAAGTTCTGCTATTTCTTACGCTACAAGGAATTAAATGCTTTAAAATTACTTCAAGACTCGCAAAATAGCTTCATCACGTCTTAGAAGTTTATTAACGGCAACATAATTTAACATGTAAAGGTGAAACCGGAAGTTAAAACTTCCCTCTCAGATATATACAAGTTTTGTTTCCCTGAGAACAGACTTCAGCAACATACAGCATCGTTAAATATATTCTAGCGAGCGATCCTCTGCCACATAAATAATCAGAACTTTATCGGCTCTGTTTCGTGTTCTTAATCGAATGTTTCAGAGTCGTGGAACAACGCACGCTCTCTATTGGACAAAATATTATTTCATCATCGCTATATTCCGACGCGTAGAGAGAATGTTATACAGGGGTTGGCAAGTTTGGTGTTTTTTTTAAAAAAAGGAAACTTGGGTAAGTAATACTTCGAAAATCACAGCAGAAATTAATGATCATCTTTGAAATTTCGTGTTAATATTCTCTAAAAGTCTCAAACACAAGAAATTTTTCCGAAATGAAGGAGAAAGTTACGTATTTTTTTATTTTGAACAAACCAACTCCATCCTAAATGCTGAAGGAGATGTACAATCACATTCTGTCACATTCCACGCATGTGACCGCGTTTAATTCAACTTTCCGACAAGACAGACTGATAGTCGAATATTTAAATCTCATATTTGCATCACATATTATTACGCTATAATCCACGTGGTACTATTTAGTAAAGAATATTTTCGAAATGAAGAAATTACATTTCCTCAGTCGTGCCGCCGTAATATATAAAGAAAAATAAATGCTATATCAGATATAATATTTAATATTTTACAAATTTGGTAACTATATTTTGTATTAAAAATTTAAAAGCTAAATATATTATCACAGAACAATTTTTATGTTGACAGCGACAGCGGGTTTTATGAAATACGCTACAAATCACAGAGAAAATACTCTTTAGACATTTCTCTCTCTCTCGATATTTGTCTACTCGGCAAATCTTAGCAAATCTTACAAACATTCGTATAATACGAGATAATAAATAGTAGAATTAACACTAACGGCTATTTTTTTTTTAAATTTTACAGACTTTTAAAATATTTACGATATCGACCGCCCTGACTCTTCAAATATTACGGTATAAAATATTTGCGTTACGAAAGCAGCAGTTTTTTTTAGCTGGAGCGTCTTTTAAAAAGTGTCTCCGAGTAACAAAGGGCCTTTTTATAAAAAAATTCTGCTTTTAACGTAAATTGTACATCTCTCAACAACGGTCGATTTTTTTTAATAAGTAACTTTTTTTTTCAAAATTTTTAACGCGTAGAGAAGTAAGATATCGTAAATGCGGTGCTCACAGACACCAGAAGACGAAAATCAATTCTGCTTTTCGTTAACGACGACAGAGAACATTTTCTTGAACCTCTCTCGAACACGCGACGGACATTCGACCGCGCGCTGCTAGCAGGATGACAGCTGTAACTCGTGAATTAAGTCATATCCGGTTACGACGATGGAACCGGAGGCAGACGGAATCATAAAATTTCTACAGACACTTTGACGCGGACTTCGTTCATCGAATATAATCTGCAACACGTCAGACAACGCCAAGATTCAAACCAAATCAGAATTTTAATACCGACGTCGAGTATTAGTAAATTAAACTCGATTTAATCATTTCAGCCAAGATCATCGTCATTACTAGCGTCTTTATTAACGGATTCAGGATCTGCTGAAAACGTAAACCACCTTAATTTCCACTGCCTTAATCCACTCTCCGACCGTGAGGTGAAGGCAGCGTGATCCCCACGCAAAATCCGGGAGACGACTCGCGATCCTCATAGAGTCGACTTACAAGATCACGTATTGTCGTCGTGACTTGTTTTTCGCTGAGTCGGCGAAGGGGTTTGTTGTCTTGGGGGGGTTGAAACAGCGGGTGACGGGGGATGACTAGTTTGGTCCTCGACGCTGCTGGGTGGGACTTCCGACGCTAGAGAGCTTAGCTGTGGCGAACTCTGAGATGTGACGGGTTGCTGACGAAGTCCGGAGGACAGGAAAGGTAATTGAGGTGGGGACGGGGGTACACGAGACGGAAATCGCGAGGGTCCCGTATCTAACGTAGTGTGTGGACTCGTGTGTATCGTGATTTGTTGGAGGGACGGGGTGTCGCCTTGGGAAGCCGTGGCGTGGAGGATCGCGTAATACGGCTGAGAGTGGTTAGAGAGCTCGTTTGTATGCAGAAGAGCAGCTGTGCAACCACCAGGACTCCCCGGTTCCTCATCCTGTTGAACGCTCGTCTCGGCGGCTGATGGTATCGTAGTCAGGAACCTGACGGTAAGTCGCCCCGGAGAACCGGGCGGGTCGGAGTCATCTTGGACGATGGCGCTTTGCCTCGTGAGACGCGGCTTAGAGCGAGTCCTGGAACCGCTACTTTCCGGAGGAACTGACACTACCGTCGTCCGAATATCACTGGAGGCACTCGAGCGCGACATTCTCCACGTGCTGGTACTCGCAGTCGTCGCAGAACCCGAGGAATCATTCCTCGAACTCGAAAGGTTTGAGTCTTGAGAAGTTTTTCTGGTGACGAGCCACGAAGATCCCCTTCGCTTAGGATCGAGCAGGCGAAGAGGTATACCGCAGTGATGATGATTCTGACGCCACGAGTCCGACCTCGAAGAGCTAAAATTCTCGCTCGACGACACCGAAGAAGCTCTTTTGTGCTGTTTCTGCTGAATCTCGGCGATCTGGTACGCGTACTGGTCCGAGCGAGGTCTGTGGCGACTTTCTCTGTCCCTGTTGAGACACAGCAGCAGCCACTGACGCGGAGACACGCCTTGTTGTCGGCGGTTCCTGGTCGCGGCTGCCGCGTTCCCGTCATTCAACAGTTTCGTGCTGCACGTACAAGTCTGCGCGTTGTGCGGGTGGCCGTGTTGCTGCTCCCGAGATGATCTGTCCACCAGACTGTTGGTATTTGCCGGCGTCTGGCGGTTGCTAAAGTTCGAACTATGACGACATCTTCCTATACCTCTCGTCACCCGCGACTCTTCTATGGCTTTGCAGATCAGGACGCAATCTTTCTTGAATTGTTTCGTGAGGATCGCGTAAAGAAACGGATTACAGCACGAATTAAGAGGCAGTATGAAGACCGTGAATACTTTCGCCTGTTCTAGGGATATAAGCTGCAGGCCAAATGCTGCCGTGAGAGAGAAGAACGCTATCGGAGACCAACAGATGAAGTCTGTGAAGACTAGGAGGGCCATTCTTTTCGCTATTCTCGAATCATTTGAGTTCCAAGCCTGGGAACCTCGAATTGCGCAATACATCTTGAGGTAACATCCCATCAGAATGAGAAACGCTACACCGTTAATAAACATGAGGAACACGACGTAGACGAGGCTGGCAGGACCCGTTGTCGTCTCGAAAGGGAGGCAAATGGCGAATTTCCGATAGTCAGAAATGCCAAAGAGCGGGAGTAAAGCCATGACAACGGCGAAACTCCAACCGCAGGCCATAATATAGCCCGCGTGTTTGAGGGAGAGACGTTTGTTGAGGTGCATTGCGTGGGTGATGGCGTAGTTGCGTTCCAGGGTGATGACGGCCAGAGTGTACACCGACAGCTCCGAGCTCAACACTCCCAGGAAGCCGGCCAACTGGCAGCCCACGGACATCTGCCACGGGATGGCGTACATCCGGAATTCTCCCAGCGTGGACGCATCGACCACGGCGAGGAATCCTGCACATTTTATTTGAATTACCGAAGTCGACTGCGGATTTACCCTCCACAGAACGACACACGTACGATTTTCATGTTACGTCCAGTAACAGATCCGTACGTGTGACAAATATTTTTGTTAAAATATGACAAGGCTTAGTTTTTTTTTTACGCAATCTTGCACGAAATATACAGAATGGACGCATAACGGATAACATTACGTCATGTCTATTGAACCTGCGTGATAATTATTGGGCTGCCTGTAGTCTAAAAATTGGATTTTCATCACAGTGAATCCACAGGACCGATCAGGATCCAAAAAACTTAAAGACGCACTGAAGTTGGAGACGAGATTAAAGTTGCTATTTCGTCATAAGTGTGTTCATCTCCACGAAAAATCTTGCCTCTACAGAGCAATTATCAGTCACTTTGAGAGACATAAAAATATATTCGAGTAAGAAAATTTCGAATCAAGTATTACGAATTGCTCACATCGACGAAATCAAGAGAGATAACTGTTGATATAAATATAGGTCGTCGCTGATGGTAAAAACTGCGTTTCGTCGCGAATCGGCGACAAAACAATTTGCCATGACTTTTGGAGAGCATCTGTCCGGAATTACTCCCCACCGGATACACAAAAACACAAGACGACCACAGCACGAGAAGAATTCCGACAGTTCAAAACAGAAACTTTCATTTCCTTCCCTCGATCTGTAATTGTATTTTCGTTTGACGGGTAATTCTCCGCAATTTTTAATTTGGCCGTCTAATTTTTTTAAAAAGAAACCTTAGACATCTGTTGATATAATTTTTTACGTCAGTTCTTTAGTGACTTTAGTAGTCCTGTCCTATTAATTTTATACCCGTTTAAAAATTATAAATATGATTTAACCCTTTGCCCTCCATGCACGGCTTTAATCACAATGCTTTTTAACACATTTCTTCCTACGGTGTGATCCAATTGTCAAAAAAAAAATTCTGGTGAAGAGTCTTGCCACTCTCTCGTCGTCCGCGTAATATTCCCGCTCATTCGTAAACTTCTTTCTGGCTCACTCATCAAAACTTACCTCTCCTTTTCCCGTAAATCCCACTAATTTTCACGTCTTCCAACAACCAAAATCAAGAAACAGATCAGCGCCGTCATTAAACGCGCTACAGTATTACCACAACTCAAAAAAAAATGCAAATGAGGAAATTTCAACAATTTTACAACCATTACATATTTCAATGCTATCAGCGTTACTTTTATATATTTTTTTTACTCTCCCTCGAAGTTTAAACGAGGGAATGAATTCTTATATCACGCGAAGTCTCTCACCCAAGTAGACGCCCATGAAGAAGTCAGCGGCCGCGAGGTTGCAGACGAGGAATCGAGGAACGTCCATCTTGCTTCGCGAGAAGATGAGTACGAAGACGACGGTGCCGTTGCCCAACATGGCGAGGAGGAAGACGACCCAGACCCCGCATCGCAGCGTCCACCAATCAAACAGATCGTGACACGGCAGGAACGGACCTGACGATGGACAAAGCTTCGTGAACCTCAGAGACAACGTCCTCGGTCCACTTAACGTAGATCGTAGACAACAGTCGATTTAAATCCCTATATTACAGGCACCAATTCAAATTTGTATTTCAAGGTCAAACAAAATTCAAGGATAATAAAGGCTAAATGCACCGGGAAAGTTAATTAATTCTTTATTTTGATAATAAACGGAGGTCTAACGTTTATCGCCGCGTCTACGCGTCCCTACAAATTTTTGGAAGAAATTCGAAGAATTTAAAAAAAAAAAATTATATTAATGTTATCTCACCTGGTAGAGGCAGGCAGGCGATTTTTCCGGGCGGGGCGTCGGTTCCCGCCACCTTCGCGTTCTCCTGGTCCTCGAAGTATTCCTCGATGTAGGCCGGCAAGTTCCCTGGGTACGTAAAGTCAGACCCAAAATCATCCCACATGCTATTAATTTGGGTCCCGAACTTTTGACTCAGGTTTTCTGTCAACAGAAATGATTTTTCTGAAGTGAAACAGTGCCCGAAACGTCGACATATTAACAAGACGCCAACCAATATTGGACACGATAAGATTCGAGATCTAAATTTTTTTTAACAGTTAAATTTTTTTTTTACGTGATTCAAACTCGAGATCTAAATTTTTTTTAACAGTTAGAAATTTTTTTTTACGTGATTCAAAAGCTTTAAATTCTGATTTTCCATTATTTTATTCTATACTCCAAATTTCAGACGTTTCTCGTTCATAAATACAGTTAATTCCGTCGTCTTCGACGATCGACAAATTTCAAAACACGATAAAAGTCCATTCGTACAAAAACAAACATAAAGTTGAGGAAAATCATGGATCTTATGGGAAATGATAGGATTCAACTGGCTAAGGTTTAGGGTCCAGTGCAAAGATGGTAATAAAACTTTTAATTCCACAAGAGGCAAGACATTTCCAGATCAGCTGATCGTCCATTACGTTTTCAAGACCGACTCCTCGGTCGGGACTTACGCAGCTGAGGCCAGATGTCAGTGAGGCTGTTATTCCAGAGGGACATATCGAACTGATTATTCCCGGGGAAGAGCACGGCCTCCTGAAGGTTCGCACGTGCAGGATGGTCTCCTGGTACGAGCGGGAGGAAGGCACAGCAGTGATAGGCGTAAGACAGCACAAGACTCTGGATACGAGGGAAATGTTCCGGTGAAGGAAAATCCCGCAAGTTCGGATTGTTGAACGTCTTGAGGTGCAGAAGTCGGTCAAGACCACGTGGCGGCAGCACCGGGAATAAGTTGTTACCCAAGTTCCTAGCACACGATATAAAGATTAATAATCTAACAAATTTCCAAACGATCAGTTTTTCTTTTCAAGTAAAATAAACATTCTCTACAGAATACTTACAGGTCTTCAAGCTGAGTGAAAGGTAAAAATGCCTCAGGGTGAATCATTTGAATTCCATTGTTCTCCAGATCCCTGTAAAATAAATAACATAGCTTGCTATTCACACAAAAGAACAGACGCATTCGTCCCTCTTCTGTTATAAGTTAGTTCAAACTTCTCCCGCAAGTAGCGCACGTGTATCATTCGTTCAACATGGCCGCTGTCCTTGTTCGTAATAAACAACGTGCTGTTATCGAGTTGCTGGTGTATGAGGACGAGACAACGGGAAACATCCACAAGCGATTTCAGAAGGTGTACGGGGAGGATACTGTCGATGGCAGCAAAGTTAGCAGCAGGGGCATAACGAACATCAGGAGAAGGTGGAAATGCAAACATTCTAGATTTGACGTGCAGCCGGGAGGCTAATGTTTGTTTGGGAGGGTGAACAACATGATCGTGGCGGACAGACGCATAACTGTGAAATAATTGTCACTCCGACTGGACACTGCAGAAGCCAGTGTGTGTGCGGATTATTGGAACGGTTGTGATTTACGAAGTTCTGTGCGAGGTGGTTCCCACGGAGGGTATCACAAGATTCAATTCAATACAATTCCCACTTTAGCACATCCATTAAACATCTGATAGAAAACAGAGTTGTGCAATTTCGAGGGTGAATTTCGAAAGTTAAATAAAAGATTTATATAAATATTGTGAAAAATAAATAAGACAACATATTGTACAGTGAACTACAGAATGACAGTAGTTGTGTGATCTCATACCATGAACTTTACTTCCTTCGGTACATTTCCTAACCCAATATTAGCTGGAATTCATCTCTGGTATTTATTGATCCTAAATCATTGTGTATGGAATGCAATATTTGCTTGTTAAAGACTTACAAGACCTGCAGTGAAGGCAGACCGTGGAAAGCATCTTTCGGCACTGTCCGTACAACATTGTTACAGAGCAGGAGATCATGCAGTAATGAGAGGCCCTTGAATGGATTTCCTTCCAGGCTATCGATTTGATTACTGGCAAGGTCCCTGTGAAGAAACAAAAATAAAAATGTTGCATATTAAGAAGTACAGCTACATTAGCAGTTATATACATTAATTTTAGTTGTTAGAAACTCAATTTCTGTTCTGGAATAAAACCAAGTACAAAATACACTTTCCTGAGCAAATTATATTTGTCACTGGAAGTGTTTCGTTTCATTAATGAACTGTGATAGTGGAAAAACACTTCTGTGAAGTTAAAAGTTTTTGGAGACGGTGTGTAACCCCCCATTATCGAACTAGATGTGCCTCGAGGTGGCAAAACTCCAGGTACTTACAACACTCGCAGATCCTTGCAGCTGCCCAGCTCTGGAACTTTGGTTAACTTGTTTGATTTCATATCTCTGCCAACACAACAAGAAAATCTCTAAAAGTCTCTTTTTCTCTTTCATCGCGCTACAAATTATTCTTACCTCTACAGTGCTTGCGATTGATACAGCAATAAGGGTTGATATTTTCAAGGTGACACTGCTTTTCTATACTTGATCAAGGAAATCAGCTTTTGCGACAACTTAAAACAAGGAAAAGGAAAAATTATGGTACTTTGCGGCCGAAAACATATTTTGGGCTTAAAAATATTTTTTCTGAATGATTACAAAAACATTCTCAGACAACAGAAGTGAGTGATGGACAAAGTAATTCTTTATTATCTGAAATAAAAACTAAAATATCATATCACATAATTAAAAAGATTATACTGCGGTGCTCGGGTAATTAAATCTACGAAACACACTTACAGACTCTTGAGGCGGGGACACGTGTGGCACAGTGATGACGGCACAGCGCTGAGACTCGAGCGGTCCAGCTTCAGGACTTCGAGGGATGCTGTTCCGTTCAGACTCGGGAACACGTCCAGCTCCCTCGCGTCAGATAGGATTCTGCGTGACATGACACCACATCAGTCATAGCGTAGGAACAGGTGTCTCGCAAACGGGTACCTGACTCGGTTCTCGGTTTACAGACACCTTGTTGGGAGACTGCAATAACCTCAAATTCAAATATCAAATCACCACCACCATCATCATCATCATCATGTATTAGGCCACCTCTTCTGTTTTCTTCTTAAACTCCTTCTTAATTCAAAACCTCACCTCGTAATTGCTGACCGAGAAGAACCGAGTAAAGTTGTCTATAGTTCAGGTGTTTTTTTTAAATTTTCACGTATGTGAACAACATCTTATGGGTTTGTCTCGTCATCTTTCAGCCAAAAAGGTTGTGGTGCCATTTAAATTGCCATTTTAATGACTTGTAGTGCTGTATAACAATCTGATATCACATCTCTGCCGAATATAATTGTCCAGTATTGCTAAATTTATGTTTGTTTATGTCTTAATTATTGAAAAAAGCAAAATACGTATAATAACAAGTGTTGCACTGCTTACGAAACTTTTAGTATTGCTTCAAACAAGTTCTCTAGAGCTCTCAGAGATGGAGCTAGAGGTCTGTAACTAGTACCACCTAACGGCAACCTTGAAACTAAAACGTTTGAAATCCTGACAACGAGCCTGTGAATTTGAAACCGTTTCATTCAAAAATAACGCAAACATTTCGTCAACATAAAATACGAAATGAGCTAAAATGTTTTTATCAGTCAACACGCAACTTAAGAATTATCCAATTCTTTTTTTCAAGTTGCGTGTTTGATTAAAACATACGTCTTCATGACTACCCTTTCTGTTATGGTTTATTTTTATCTGCTTAATGACTTTTAATGTATAAAAAGTATATTACAAGATGTAAGTTGGAAGATGGCTATCTTCAGGGCTGTAGCCCCATGTACCGAACGCCGTGTGAAATTCAAAACCTACTTATGCTGCTATCTACGATTTCCTTTCCAAACGAGATAACAAATACGAAAAAATCCAATTTGTAAATCGATCATTCGATGCGGAACGTGAAATGATATTTTAAATATTTTATATCTTATTAAAATTGTGATTTGACGGAAAATATTAAATATTAACCTAATTCACAATATGACGCAAATATACTACCTTATGAACAAAATATTTGTAAAAAGTCGTTAGATCAGTCTAACATTAAGTCAGAGAGCATAAACAGTGCAACACGCGAGTGTCAGAATTTCACTTAACACTAACCCCACGCGCTCACACACTTACAGTTTGCGCAGATTGGGCAGAGATGAAAACGCGTGCGGGTGGACGCCCATCAAGGGGTTCCCTTTAAGTTCAAGCAACGTCAAGCCGGGAGACTGCTGCAGAATTCCACTCGGGATGTACTTAATTCGATTCCCGGACAGCGACCTGCACAGATGACATCCAATACATTGTTCAAAGACTTACCATTAGGCTGATGACAAGTTATACTCCACTCTCGCAATTTTTTATGAGTAAGGGAGAATCTTTAAGATACATTTTAATATTATCCTCCCATCTACTCTTAAATTTGAAAACTGCTACAATGTTGAAACAATTCTCACCTCTCCGGTGCGTGCTACATGTCCTTTTCATCCTCCTTCATGTAATCACTACAAAATATTTGGTTAAACAAAAGTTAATATTTCTTAAATTCTTCATAATATAATTTTATCAATTCTCCTTTCTCTTCACGAAAATAGAAAAGACCACACTGTAGAAATAAGGATAGATGGGAAGTAATATTAAAAAGCTTCTTAAGGAATCGAGGTGTGTGGATACGGATTGGACTCATCTGGCTCAGAGTGGGAACCGGTGACACACGAAAGAATTTATTGGCAAGCTGAGCGACTACTAGCTTCTTTAAACTCCGTGGAATCAGCTGTTGCGATTGAATCAGATTTCACTAGGCGAAGTCCACGTCCTATGTGACGCCGTTATTTATAAAACGGACACAGAATCACGCTCAGAGACTCTTCCGTAAGCCATATTGGAAAACGAAAAAGTTAAAAAAAAGTTTCTCTCGTCGCCGGCCGAATCTACATTTAAAATCTAAAAGGGGGGATAAAATTAGCAAAGTTTTTATAATTTTTCCCAACAGAAAAAAAAAATTAGACCTAAAACATATCCGCCTAATTAAAATAATCAGGAAGGAAAATGGTATTCCAAACAGACGCAATGTACTCAGTCACTCTGGGTTTATGAATATTCATCGGCCACTCGAATGGATTACGACAAATTTCCAGCGCCCGGCTGTCATGCTTACGTCAGAATTAATGATCCATGTTTAAACAAACGGTGGCTTAAACAGATTAGGTGTAATAATTGCTTAAGAAAACTCATGTTCTTCATGAATATATCGCACGGTTCTCCTGTCCGGTGACGCTGCTTAGAATCCGGTAGCAGTCATCATAAAATCATCGTGTTGACTGCAGTCTGGTAACTAATGTTGAACGAACCGAGACACGTCATATAACATTATTATACAGAAGGAAGGAGTAAAGAGGTAACTTCTTCGAAACATTTCACTAACACTGCAAACGATATTATTATTGTCATTATTATTTTTAATATTATTATTATTATTGCGCAGACTTTAATTCAACTGTTATACATTTCATTATTTTAAAACCGACGATTCAATTCTGTAACTAGGGGTTTATTAAATCGTACGCGTAAGAAATTTTATTAAGAACGTAAATTCTGCTATTTATTTTAATTTCCAAAGCGTTTTAAGAAAGTTCACACAGACGCTCCAACTTTTCAGATCATTACAATACAATGAGTTACTGATATTGTGGGGTTTCGTATGATTCTCACAATAAACAGCGATTATTTCATTAAACAGCGTCAACCAGTTGAGCTTCGTAATGGTGAAGTGTTGTGTTTTCTTCGCGGTACGGACTGGATTCTTAAATATTAGGTACGCAGTGCGTGTCTCAGAATAAACAGCGATTATTTCCTTAAACAGCGTTAACCATTTGATCTTTGTAATGGTGACGTGTGGTGTTTTCTTCGCGGTACGGACTGGATTCTTAAATATTAGGTACGCAGTGCGTGTCTCAGAATAAACAGCGATTATTTCCTTAAACAGCGTTAACCATTTGATCTTTGTAATGGTGACGTGTGGTGTTTTCTTCGCGGTACGGGCTGAATGATTAAATATGACAGACGAACTTCGGCTTTAATGCGTTGAACATGTTAACATTTATGGTAGGGGAAGAGATATCCATTTTTAAAAAATAGAATTTGTGTTGACGACATCATTAAAATTGATGGAGACAATTGAACATGTTGTTACTAACACACTGAAGCTGTGTACTGTCCATGGTTTCATACCATCAATCAGTTACAGCTACATCAGAACACGACATACAGACACACGATAAAACACGAAAGGATTTATAGGGCGCGAATGAAGGGCTTCAAACCTAACTCCTGACGATTAAAATAAAATTTTATAACATTTAACCGTTTAATTATGTAAGAATTCTGTTTCACACGCATCGGAAGTTTTAAAAATACAGAAAAGTCTAATAGGAGGGGAGCTGAAAGGGACTTCGCGTAAGTAATTATTCCGAAGACGTTTTCGAGTTATGTTTTACGAGGGAAAATAAAGTGTTGGAAGACCAACGAACCACGGGACCTTTCAATGAGTAATCTACGAAACAAATCATTGGGCCTGACCCTCGACGAATAAAATAAGTTAATATAGATTTTGAAAAAAAAAAAAATGTAATTCCACGGGAATTAACCTTATAAAAACTTAACCCCAGCACAAAACTGCAAAGTTACGAGAGACGGCATGAAATGTACTTTACAGTGTCATGATGGAATTTCATTACAAGTGTTATTATCCAGAAATGAAGTCGGTGTTATCCACACGTTCGATTATGGAGGTAGACAGGCATAAT
The DNA here is from genome assembly GCF_000696155.1 of Zootermopsis nevadensis. The sequence goes on along the minus strand of NW_019059587.1, from coordinate 1,021,536 downwards.
TGTTAATGGCGTTAGCAAGCAGAAGGGGGGGGGGAGGCTGGCATCTAGATTTATCATCTGCCAAACAGGGGTGTCAAAACTACGATTAGATCACGGGATGAGAAATAAATAATGGCGGAATGATCGGTCCATAGTTTTGGGACACGTCATGTGTGATTCCTTCAAGAGGACCCGAGTTCTGTCAGTTACAAGCAAGCTGAAGACAATAACAGAACAAGGACGGTCCACACTTCGTCTTCCGGAAACAGGAAAGAGAGCCGAACATAAGCAAAATGACTTACTCATTATTTTTTCAGTGATTTGACAAAAAAAAACAGTAATTAGCAACAGGGTGACCAACCAACTCACTCTGACAAAATCAGAGCAGCTCGGCTAGTCAAGATAGCCACCTAAAACCAAAAATAAACACACATTCTACGATACGTAGTCTTCAGTTTCAAATATACTAGTACAGACATAACATTACAAAAGCAACGCGCAAAGTCTCCCCCGTATGAGCGTACTTTGACGGACGTTGGTCGCCCCTGACAGGCTAAAATAGAATCCACTACTTATCAGATACGTAAGTAGTCAATTAATAAGGAACACGTGAATATTAATGAGGAAAAATAGTTCACTTACACTCAGATACGTAAGTAGTCAATTAATAAGAAACACGTGAATATTAATGAGGGAAAATAGTTCACTTACAGGTCTTGGAGCGACGTGAGTTTCGTTAGCGCCACCGGAATGTGAGTCAGGAGGTTGTCATCAAGTTCCCTGCAACACGATACAAACAGAAGACTACAGACCCATGGAGAAACGCCTTCTTCAGGAGCTTCAAGTCGCTGATCTATGCAAAAAAATTGCCCGCTACTGGTCCCTGTCCTAAATAAGATTAATCAACATAACATCCAATTTGTTCCATCCCGCCTAGATTACCCATGTGGTCTCTTGAATTCAAAATGTTGTATGTATTTCTCGTATCGTCCTTGTGTGGTACACGACATGTAATACTATAAAGAGGTTTACGCAGATGAACAGAAAAATTTTTGATCTTAAAAAAACCTGAAGGTAAGATATCAAAAGTGCGTCGTATACTTACAAGGTTCTAACTGAAGTCAGGTTCATAAATGCGTCATCGTCTATGATGGATATTTGGTTTCTCTTCAGCAACCTGGAACATAAGACCATATCACGTGACTGGCGCACAAATTATAAAAATTCCTCAACTCATCATTTCTCAACTCGCGGTCCGCTGACAGGTTTTCTCGGTCACGTTCTTTCGTAACACCGTGTCATAATCTGTGAAGTCAATATCTGGCATTAGGAATCTAAACAATTTGGAAAAAATATTTACTCAAGCGAAATCAATGCCAACTATACCACTAACGCTTGGTATTTGTAATACTAGATTAATTTAACAGCATTTAAAATGGCGTTATTTAAACTACTCACAGTACAGAGACTTGACTTTTAGTTCGCATGGGTGTAAACTGGGTAATTAGGAAATTTGTAAAATTTTATTCTCCACCAAATATTAAAATGATCAAATCCAGAAATATTATGTGGGCGGGGCATGTAGAACGCATGGAAACTAAGAGAAATTGATACGAAACTTTGGTCGTGAAACATGAACGGAAGAGATCACTTGAAACGTGCAGACCAATACAAATTCGTCAATAATAATATTAAAATGGATCTTGAGGGAATGATGTTGAGGGTGTAAATTAGATTCAATTGTATCGGGATAGGATTCAATGATGGCCTTTTATTGAAACTGTAATGAATTTTACAGTTCCCTAAAACACGACAAATTTCTCAACTTGATAAAAGACTATCAGCTTCTCTGCTGAGATGTTAACAGGACAAAGAAGGCGAGAAATAGTACAGGAATTTAGTATTCATAACTGTCACATCAAGTATTTACGACATATCACTTGTGTGTAGTCAAGGAGAGACCACATGCCTTTAGGCGTTTTATGCTTAGCTTTGCAAGACAGAGGGCCGGGGGATTTTGTAAACTTCAAAACATGTTCCATTAGGTGACGCATAAAACATTGGTCCCGAAAGAGACTGGCAGTCCACAGACATTATTTAGAAGGTTCTGGAATCACGCGTGGGGGTTCACCGCGTCACAGACTTCGAGGTTACGTCTGCAAGACAAACAATTTTATCTCTGCTGTCAAGGAGATTTCATTCAGGGTAATTCTGAGGACCGTTAAATGATCCGATAAAACAATTTACCTACCAGATCCGTAATTTCGATTGAAGTTCAGTCAGAAAGCCGAGGCCTACGCGTGTCCTTGCTTGTCGCTTAGTTTAAAGAACAGTGAATGCTGAGGAGATGCCAAGGTACGCAGTTACTTCTACCAATGTGAAAAGAATAAAAAATATTTTACGTCAAAAGAGTCGAAAGCATGGAAAAATATCGTCTTTCTAGGGGCTATGCCCAGCTTCGATCGGTCGCCAAACCCACGGGGGACTCCCATTATTCCCTCCCCTACCTCCCCTGATTCCGTCTAGTCACTTTCGTCGTTCTAATTTCCTCACTTCCTAATTTTTATTTTTATTAATTTATTTTCCGAAATTATGTATGAAAAAAATCAGAGAAAATAAATATAGAAACATATGTCCATAAATTGGCGGACAATTTTAAAAACGCAAAATTTATTGTACACATATAAAAAAAATTGAATAAACTTCCGTGATCACATGTCAAAAAAAATTTAAAGTTGTGAGAATGTTTTGATGTTTATAACATGCTATAATATGTTATAAATAATAAGTATGCGTCCTTAAAATCGCAGGTTAAATTATAGCCAAAAATTGTTGAAAGAACAGTTCCCGCTGCTCCAAACTAAAAGACTACATTTTTCAATAACTAACGTACATGACAGAACTATTGCCTTCGCTCAGTTTTGCAACAAACGTTATCAGTAAATTAATATTACGCCTCTAAGTATAAAGTCATTACTGATGCTGTTATTTCACTAAGATGCCAAGGCATTGATCAAACAAACACAGCATGAAATAGCATCAGCACCTCGCACCGGCGTTTATCAAATCTCTGCTGTGTGTGTACACGTCGGCAGATGACACAAAGGCGAAATCACTTACCGTCGTTCCTAAGTAAGGTCGCATGACAATCGATTTACTGAAACTTAGCGAAGCGTCATCTTCTGGAAAAAAAAAAATTGGAATTGATGCGTAAACACTTTCATCCGACGACAAGTCTCGTACGTAAATATGACGAGATTTAAAAAAAAAATATTTTTCTTCAGAACAGCCGTGGAAGTAACACGTTATTTAACTGAGACCACATAATATGTCAGTCACGAAAACATATTTACGGTACAATTATCCAAATTTTGATGTTCTAATTATAATTATAACATCCTTATTTACCAGCTCTGTTAGATCTGTCGGGCAACTTAAGATTAATATTTTCTTGGTGGGCGTGGCTTTCGCCTACCACGAATCTATACCTCCCGATTTTAAGGAAATATTGCGTCGTAAATACACGGGATATTAAGTTTCACCTCTTCAGAAATCATAGATTGCAGGAGATAGGAGAAGGATGTGCAACGAGTAGATTCATAATTTGTCGATCCACCCGTCAGGAAATAATATTACGGCGAACAAACCAAGGACATGATGGGAAGGTCATTTAGCACGCATAAGTGGTGATAAATGTGTGGAACATTTCAGTTGGAATATTCGACGTAACAGATGTTATTAGCGGTTGGAGAAAAAAATTAGAATTATTATTTAAATCAGGATATGAGGGTGTGAACTTGATCGATGTACTTCAGGATCGATTCCAATGCTGGGATCCTTTAAATACGGTAATGAACTTTCCGGTTCCATAAGGGGAGACCAATTTTTCTGACCATCTGAACGACTATTAGCGTCTCAATATGTTTATTGTAGGTTCAATCCAAATAATAAAATTGGTTCTGCCACAACGTAACTTCATTCATGACCACTAAGTAAGGGTGAACGAATATTTGTAACAATTTATTACGATGGTAAATAACAGTTTTATCCGTGCTTTAATTACCACTGTAACACAATAATTATGGCCCGTGTACACTGAATTTGAGAACAAACTTGTCTTGTTGGTGGATTTGGCAGTGTCCAACATGTAATTTCATTACAGCTTCTAACATGAGTCTGTGAAACACGTACGGCTATCCCGGCTGTCAATACGGACAATGTGGCTTGGCAATGCGTGTTACATGTCATTACAGCGAGCGTGGGTCGTTGGACAGATTACATTCTCTTTCTGCTACTCGTATGACATGGACCGGTTTCGATTCCATCCGACTCTAATCGTATCGAATGCATTTGTAAGAGCACCGCGAAGTACATGTGGGCCACAAAATCACACGAGGCCTCGAGTCGTCGGTTTCATGTGTAAAATAATTATAATATGTGATCAACCTAATAATATTTAGCTCAGAGTACAAATTACCAACGCTGGCCTTGTAATCCTGGGGTCTCGGGTTCGAATTTATAACTTGTGTTGGGCAAGGCCGTGGTCTAGGCAACACGGAGTTTTCCTCCGGGGGCTTCCCCGGTTTCTCCGTCGCATCCATTCACACACAGAAGAAGGCAATGGCAAACCACGTCTGGATCGGGTTCGATTCCCGGCGGTGCCCGAATTTATAACTTGTGTTGGGCAAGGCCGTGGTATAGGCAACACGGAGTTTTCCTCCGGGGGCTTCCCCGGTTTCTCCGTGGCATCCCAACAATTACTCCATTCACACACAGTAGAAGGCAATGGCAAACCACTTCTGGATCATCTGCCAAGAACGTATATGAACAGGAGGATGGAAGGATCCTGTTCATATGGACCTGTCGTCAGACAGAACACCAAATAAATATAAATACAAATTACCACGTTTTTTCCAAAGTTCGTCTGCTATCTAAGAACGTAAAATTTACAATTATACCCGTTGTTTTGCATGGGTGTAAAACCTAGTCTCTTACTTTAAAAGAAGGTAATACATTGAGTGTCTAATAAGAATATTTGGACCGAGGGGGTATGGAGTACCTGGAGGCTGGATATATTTGCTCAATTTGAAGCTCCACGATTTATCAATTATAATAAAAAAATTGATAAAATCAAGATGGATGAGATTGACGGGGCATGTAGCACGTGTGGAGGAGATGAGAAATTCTTACAGATTGTTACTTGAAAAACCTCAAGGAAAGAGATTACTCGGAAGACCTAAGAGTAGATGGGTGGATAATACTCACATGGATCATGAGGGATTAAAGTGCAAGGGTGAGGACTGGATTCATCTGGCTTATGACAGGGACCGGTGGAGGGCTTTTGTGAACACAGTTACGAAGCTTCTGGTTTCTTATCTTGTCAATAAAGTAATAATTATACTTCCTTATTCCTCACACAGCTGGGAGTAAATATTATATTAAACTATATAAAAATCTAGTGAAAAGTGAGAAAATTGAACCTCATTCCACGGATCAAACACAACTTTCAGAATATGGTAACGAAAGGTCGGTATCCACAAAACGCGGAAAATTTCTTGAACATCTGACGGACAAACACGACTGTGATACACGTATAGTTAATTTGAGACAGCCAACTTAAATACTGCACTGTGAATTTCGGGTGAGTCACAGTTGGGGGGGGTCCCTATTTAAATAAATTATAACTCCGAAATAATCAAAGCTACTGACATGACAATAAATAAATCATTTTGAGAAAGCTTCAAGTTTATTTTGAAAATTTACATTTTTTTTTCATAAATGCTCAGTAAGGCTGCAGCGAGTTCATTTTAATATTATAATTTATTTAATTCAGGACCTAAATGTGACCCACTCTGTTTAATAGAACGACACAGAAATTAATTATACAAGTTCTCAATTTCGGATTACGACACGTGCCATCACGTGACTCGGTACAGGACAGAAGCCAACGCGGCCCAAGGCCAATTCATAAACACGATTTCTGCTGTACCTTCCTTCTAAAAGACTAATCTACTCTTCGCCTTTGTCCTGATGACCAGGCTGTTGTAATTATCGAATAAAATGACTGTTTATCTGCTCCGGTGAAGTCGATGACCGCGCAGGTATGCGAGATTGGTTCATCAGGATAATGGCACCGAGGTAGTCGTAAATGTAATTACAGACTGCTCTTAAAATTGATATGGGTGTTTCTCTTGTCTTAGAAGAATTTATAAAGTGACGATCTTCTACCAGCAGCTCCTGATTTGCAAGTTCCACGCATTAAACATCACTTATTGCCCGCAGCTTCAACCAAAACAGGCGGACATAAACATTTCATTCCTCGTAACTCTTAGAACTCCAGTGGTAACTATATGTACCACTTACTTCAGTATCCAATAACTGTATTTTGCCCATGAGCTTCGTATTATTTTCAGAGTAAACAGCATTAACCAACTCATTTTTGTAACAGAGAAGTGATTTATTTTGTTTATGAGGTGCGGACCGAATGTTTAAATGTCATTCATACGACCGTCTTCTGTTTTTCTCGGTCCTGGAGAGGAAATTGTGACGGTTCCCAGAATCAAAGCTCCATTGGATGCCTCTCATTCAGCCCTCCTGATATTAAAACCAAAATTCTGCCCTAAAGTGTTAACATCCAAAATTTCACCGAAAGTTGCCCTCCCGAGGCTGATTTCAAAATTAAAAATTCCGATCGAATGCAGCAAAACCACGTTCAAATTCTGTAATTCGTCCATTTCTCATCGCCCTGCCTTCCCCCACTTCATAACTCTCTTTGCCAAGACGAGTGGGCACTTCCTGGGAACCTTCTTTCTTTCGTATTTTCCGGTTAAATGTAACGTCTCCAGCTTCCCCCATACATCGACTACGTTTCTCTCCTACTCCTACTTACAACAGACAACAGGCGACATGTTTATTTAGCATTTACACAGGATCAGATAACTCTTGTGACTGCTGTACCATCACGCGAATGGGTTGATGGTCACAACGAATGGTAAGCTCTTTGTTCCGATCATAAAGCAAGTATTCGGATGAAGTCCGCTGAACACAGCGCTCACTTAGTGCGTCGTTAAGAAAATTAAAATCCCATCTGCCCTCTCTGTTAAAAGTAACTGATGTTTGCGTTGCTTTTAATTTCCGTTGTTGGAATCGGATCAGGAGAAGGAAAAGGCAGAAGGACCCATGCTGAGAGCAAATGTTTCTGCCGAATACAGAACATCTGCACAAGTGTTCAATGCGATTTCCTTGGAACGTGACCAGAAACGTAATTAGGATGGCCACTGCGTATTTACACGAAAGCAAAATCCATCTTAACACGAAAATGTTAGTTGGCTGTTTCGTCGTACAGAATTTTGTACCTTACGTCATTATAATTATTATGCGTGTTGTTATAATGGTTACCACGAGTACGCTGTTAAAGGATTTTGGGCCACATGTAATGATATTTATAATTATATAATATTTATTTAATTAATATACCAGAAAAACTCGCTTGAGATCTGAGGTTTTCACGACGAGAATTTGGATTATTCCTATGATTTTGGGCCGTAGATATTGACAGAGAATAGATTAAGTCCAAAACAAACAAACTATTACTACTATCTAAGATTAAAATTAAATTATTTGGTTATTCTATATACTGTAACAGTAACTGTTCCAATTGTAAATCGATTATTCGATATGGAACAAAGAATGATATTTTAATTATTTTAATTATCTTATTTTAAATACATTGTGATTTGACGGAATAACCAAATAATTCAATTTTAATTCAATAAATCACAATATGACGCAACTACACTATTTTACTATTTAAGATGACTGTCTCCGGGGATATAACACCACATAGTCTAGAAAAATATCGATAGGCAGTTCTGAGGAACTTGCCATCTTCATCATCAGGGTAACGAAGACATTAGTCTCCTTGGTATGATCATGCCATTGTACACAATAACATGTGATTTGTTAAATCTGACAATTGTAACGTAATGGGACTTTATATTGACAAGACGTACGCATTAAATGGACCAGTAGCTTCGTATTGAAAAAAAGTGCTTTCCTGTACGTATAATTACGTATCATCCCACAAAATAATCTCTCATCGATCCACCAGACAGTCAGCGATGTTACACTGCAGAGAACCAATGACAAAAAACACTACAATTTTTATGTTTTATCTGTATCTTACAGCGTTTTATTCTCAATGATAGATTAGGTGCCCGTAATGACGTGACCATAAAAACAAATATCAAAGATCAAGATCTACGAGTAAAGCACAAGAGAATATCAAATACAAAATCATCTTATCGTTCCCATGTGTGACTAGGATAACATAGTTCATCATTCTCTCTAAACGCAAAACCAATGGAAAATCATCGTGACAGGATGGTCGTAGACTCGTCTGAACCAATGATGATGGATGGGCAACGAACGAGACGCAAACATGTTCCCCGAGAAGGACACGGCATTACACGCGTTGGTACTGGCTGCATTACATTTAATCTCGCTACACGTCTGACGAGATACAGGCATTCAAATGTTCAGTTTAATTAGCACGGAGGCAGTGTGGGGTATAAGATCACGGATGCGCGAAGTGTTGACAAAGAAACGAGGTGATCACATTGCTCGAACACAATTAGTTTCTCCTCAAAATCGTAGCCCACCGTTACAAGTAACTGGTAATTGCTTGATATTACATTTATAATAACAGCAAAACTTGTATCTTTGTACGAATCTAAATTACAGTCAGTGGAAGGAAGTGAAAATAACAGTGACTATGAAAACGCGTATCCCGGCTCGGCGAGGGATGTAGAATGAACTGCAGTGGGACAAAAGATTAAAGAATCAGTTTCGATACTCTTATGCTACTGACAATTTTGTATTTTTTAAAATTATTTACCATCATATAAAAAATCCACATTTTCAGTATTTTATAAATAAACACAAACTTTCTGAAAACCAGAGTTACGTCACGTAAGGGTAGGACCGGATACGTTAGGTAAGGTTAGGTTAGCTCAGGTTAGGTTAGGTTAGCTCAGGTCAGGTTAGATTAGGTGAGGTTAGGTTAGGTGATGTTAGGTTAGGTTAGCTCAGGTTAGGTTAGGTTAGCTTGGGTCAGGTTAGGTTAGGTTAGCTCAGGTCAGGTTAGGTTAAGTGAAGATGATGGCGTCCGTAAGGACAAATGAAAATTTTCTTTGGTGGCAGCTGAATGTAGCGGTACCTTTAATATACTCTGCGTCTTTAGCTCAACGCAATTAGAACTCCAGCAAAGTAATTATTAATCCAATCCTACAAATTCAAACTAATTCTTTTCGCTCTTTTTGACTGATGCCATCTTCATTCGGCACCATACTTTAACATGTGACGATCGCCCCGTCTACTCATAAACGCAAACCGAGCGAGACCTACCCAATCCAAAACCACCTTTCATGTCCTATTTACATTAATTCTTCTCTTTCAGGTTTTCCGACAAATCTGTAGTACTTTGTATTATTAAAAATATAAGATATGACGTAATTGTTTTTACAAAGTTTCCCCTTTTTATCTATGCATG
>NW_019059587.1:995835-1011982 GCF_000696155.1 Zootermopsis nevadensis | reverse complement strand
CCCATCGAGATTTAATATTTTTGTATCTTGGCTCTCGTGTTCATGAAAATTATATAAGTTACATTTAATTAACATTATCTGTACCTGCTACAACCCACTGTTCAGTATCCGAATATCCAATGCCTGCACGCTTTGTTGTGTGTCAACTCACGATACGGTGTCTCCTAATTAAGGCCCGCAGAAGCGAGCTACAATAAATCCTGTCCGCCACTGAGCACTGACGACTGCAACTAATCTTGCATCTACCCATAGCTGTCCCTCCACGTGGCTTGATTTAAGACTATAATTCGGCGTAGAATCCAACATGTCGCTGATGTCAAAACCTCGTTGCACGCTCCGGAATAGAACAGCATTCAGTGTCCTTGGTAACCTATCACCCATTTTATTACTTACGAGCATATATTACTTATGAAACATTCTCATCGCCCTGATGATGGAGGCATAAAACACTTCCGAAACGTCGGTAAACTTCTACCAGACTATACGGCGCTACAACCCAGAAGATTCTACATTCTACATCTCCTTATGAAGAGCTGTCAATTTTATGTCAAAGTATTTTATCACCTGTATTATAAAGGTTAAGTTATTGAAGTGCAATATTTTGTTATTTTTTCATCATATAAGAAAACTAAATTATTGAAATATCGATATATGGCGTGATGTTTCAAGGTTGAGTGCTGGGTGATTTCATGTGTCGATATTAAATCGTAAGTGTGTGTAGGGGTGCATATACTTGACCCCAGAGGTTTAACGACCCCACTCACTTAACCATTATCAGTTCAAATCTCCGTTATTATCACATGAAATTCTTAATAGCTGAAACCACTTATAAACTTATTGCTTTCCGGGCGTCACTTTACTACGATCCATACTGAAAGTTTATACACCCACAAAACCTTTCTTGGTCTACGTTTCTGTCATTGGTTGGGAGTTTAAAGCTGCCAGCTAATTTAAGGAGACAGCGCCTAAGTTCCGGCAGTTAGATGCTGATTTCTTATCCAGCAGACACGGTTTGAAACCCGGATACTTAAAGCCCCACGCGATATGCGATGGCCCTGACCAAGTATCACATTATCATAACCTCGGTATTAAATTAGGCGCTTCAACTTTGATCCGTCACCCGGATGGTCTCGAAATAAAGACAATTTTAGTCTGAGTTCATGCGAAGGACATATCAAGTTTTAAAAATCGTCGATTTAACGTAATATTCTTGAAGCCTAAACAAAATGTCATGTGTGTGGTCTATTTTATGCTCCTGTATGATGGTTCAGGTCGCAGTAAGAATATACAGGTAGAAGTCTTGTGAGATTATACTTATAATGTACAATAAACATAAGATTTCTGGTTCCTCTAATTCACATAATTAATAAAGCATGAAACAATGTACTAATTGTGCCATGACTACTCAGTACCAAGTCTCATACCTTCCTAAAGACATAAGACAAAAATGAAGACAATTTGTTCATTGTGCCATGACTACTCAGTACCAAGTTTCAGACTTTCCTCCAGACATAAGACGAAAATGAAGACAATTTGTTACTCCTTTGATGATAAATGGAAATCATTATCTACAGGTGTGTGAAATCGTAAAGGAATTGAAGACGATATCAGACGAACGTTGGATTCACGTTTCATTTATTTTAATGACAAAACGTTTTTGACTGTACCTTTCCGATAGGAGAGACGTATCTTGGGATAAATATCATCGATGGAACAATTCGTTCAAAAAATGTCAACGTTCCTGTTAAAACTGACTAAGCCACTTTGAGGTTTCAGTCTGGAGGTCCTGTACATTGACAAATATTTTCATCTTCAAAGACCATTAAGAACTTACACCGAGAGGGCGAGATGTTTAAAACCTGGTATGACGCAAATTAATAAAATTTAAGCCCCGGATACTTTTCCGACAAGCACTTCATTACTCAAAAATCACAAAAGTATTTTTTTTGCGTCTGAAGTCAGTGTAACATTACCTGATATCAAACTGGACAATTTTCGGGTACAAATCCAATCTCTTGGCAGACATACACGAGGGGGGTGGGGGGGGGGGGGGGGGTTGAGCGTGGGAGGACCAAAAGGTTAAAGTTCACAGCCGGGAAATGTTTGTTGCATCCCAGCTTTGTCGTCGAACAAGAAGTTTTAACACAAGGATTGCAAAACATAAGACACAGCAAGAGACATTTGTGTGCTCAAAGCTTTCAGCTAGGCGACGTCTACGTACGAAAACAGGAACAAAGCCGGAGGAAAAAAGGTAGAAGCTTATTCACGAATACTTCTTTCTCTCATTTCTTCAACACGAACGCCACAGATCTGAGGATAAAATCATCATTTTCCTCTAAGAAGCCATTTCGCTTATAAAAACCTATAAGAACAATTCCAGACAGATTCCGACGCAATTATAGAATGGCCGACAAAAATCTGACGTCTTAAAACGCATTTAAATTTCTAAATACAAGTTAACACTGCGAGATTTCTGGTTCTCACTTTGGCGAGTATAAAGATGGCTGTCTTCTGGTTAGTTGCGCCGTGTACTGTGGTAGAAGTTGACCGACGTTTCAGAGGCGTTTGCTGCGTCCGATCGGTAAACTTGTAGCAGGCTACACGGTGTAATAATCCTAAAGACAACCATATTCAGAACATACATCCCTTACTTTTGTAAATATATAACATATTTGCACAAAGCAAGGCAAATGTAGTTTAGGCTCGTAATTTTAAACTTTCACAGACGCGATAATTATCTTACCCGACTCCAAACTAATTACTGTTTTAACTGTCTGATTACGTTACATCCCCCAAGGCAGTCACCCTTACCACGATAAATGGATGACCCCAAACACGCAACAGTAAAAAAAAAAACATCTTATACGGGATCTCTGTACCATAATAGACGCCATATTAAGACTACTTTAAACTTAACACGCAAAGTTTAAGATCGAGAATGCGATATAACACAGATTGTCCTTCCACACCAAGAACTTATCGTTGTACAGCTTGGAGCATAAAAAATATGCTGTAGAATCATGAAAACATTAAAGGGAGGATCATATCATAGCGAGAGGGTAGTTATGACGTGTTAATGACTGTCAAATCATAACATGAGGTCAGTGCTTCTTCTCTGAGCAATTACCCTGACTGTGTAATTAACTTCATGGAACAGAGTCCTTACTTAAACGCCGATAGTCGCTCAGCTTGCCAATAAATTCTCAGTCGTTAATGGAACCCAAAAAAATTAATTAAACCATGCGATTATGAAGCGTCACATTTCTAAGAATTCTTCCCTAAACGATTTGGTTCTGAAAACAGCTTTTTCAGGAACTTCTCGTCAAAATTGTGTGGGTACTTTTTTTTTTAAATTTCTGACGTCATTACTACAAGCACTACAATCCCGGGGCTACACGACCAACGCACTTGTAACTGGCAGAGAAAATCACAAACAAGTGTTTCGTCCTGATTGTCTGTCTATGTCTGCCTGTCGACGTCGACATGAAAAGACCGGAAGCTCACTTCAAGCATTTGGGCAAACATATGAAGGCGTGGAGGCGTTTTCCTTACAAAACCCTCAGAGCCTCCGGATCGAAGCGTAAGGACAGACATGAATATTTATCTCCTGTATTGAGAAATGCGTCTCATTCAATAAGGGCCAAGTCTCATATAAACATAACTTTTAAAAATTCCCTTGGAACTCACGAGAGTTCCAGTGACCAGTGTATCTAATGCTAATTGCTCCCAGATTTTACAGTCTTCCTCTAACGATGTCTTTAGGGGTTTATTTTGCGTTACAGGCTACATACGTTCTGAACGCGTCAAATTTTAATATTATTCATTACATTAACATTATGAAGGTGGCAGAGATTTTTTTAATTTTTATTGCATAAAAAGGTAACAGGCGATGAACAAAATTGAATGTTGCAGATCATCAAATATTATTACGGTGACTAAATCAAAGATAATGAAGTGGTTGGGCCATACGACATAAGAAATTCTTACAAAATATTGACCGACGTTGAAGGAACTGACAGCTTGGAGGCGCTGGTGTAGATGGGAAGATAATATTAAGTCGGATGTTAAAGACGAGACGTGTGATGGTGCTGATTGGATTCAGCTGTGGCGGGCTCTTAATCTCTGGGTTCTGTTAAAGTATTGGGAATTTCTTGACCAGTTGAACAACAATCAGCTGCTCCATTTATCGCAGAAAATTCTTCACGTAACATAGTTGCCTCTGTCTCTCTAAAATCGTGAGATACTCGATTTGTTTTTTTGTTGGTGAAATGTTGAAGCATCACTGAGTAACCGAACTTGCGGCTTTCGGATTCAGAACGGTCTGGAATTCAGTACATAACAACGTTTTTTTTATATATTGTTTAAATCTTGTCCGTCTAATCACAATAAATTCTTATTAAATATTAAAATATTACATTAATTAACATTTAAAATATTTAAAATATTAAATGATGTTCTTTATCGAAATATTCCATTTACATTAGATCATTATTTTTCACGACATTATTGATTTATATAATTATATACACCTTAAGGTAGTTCTTTTAGGAACTGAAACATGTGAAAAAATGATGGTCTAATGTAAATCGAATATTTCGATAAAGAACATCATTTAATATTTTAAATGTTAATTAATGTAATATTTTAATATTTAATAAGAATTTATTGTGATTAGACGGACAAGATTTAAACAATATATATTTATTATATCACAATATGACGCAACTTTACCATCTCATAACGTTTTTTTTATCAAAAACAATAATCAATTTCCAAAAAAGTTTTTTCTTTTGATCTCTGATACAGAATTTCTCGATTCGCATACAAGGAATTTGAAAACCTGGAAACCGGAAATTGTTAAGATACGCAGTTACGTAAATCCTTACGCGGAAAAAGTAGAAAATCGCTCAGATAAAAAGGAACTGAATTTGCATGCGTCGTCTGTGAAGAAATGGAGGACGTTGTGCTTTATGAAAATATAAGCTTGTACTTACAAGATTAGCAGGTTCCTGAGGTCAGGGATCGCGTTGACGGGAATTGACGTTAGCATGTTGTTCCCCAAGTTTCTGCAGAAAGAAAGAAGCAGAGATGTCAATCAGGCACTTCTGCGTCTAGTGGGGAGGAGTGCGTGAGTGCGTGCAGGGATCTGCTTCGTTCCTATTCTAACAGGAGGAGAATCACGAAGCATAAACAACAGTCAGGAGACGACTGTTTTCCGGGATGCTTCGCCGTGTAGTCACCCTGATGATGGAGGCAGTAAGGACCTCTGAAACGGACTAGACGTCGCAGTACCTCAGAAGACAGTCGTCATATTCGCACTAAATATTAATTTTTGTGTCACTTGAAAAATTCTAAAGGGGAAGTATTAAAAAAATTCGTAATTCGACCTAATTTTCCTCAACCTAACGTAACCTAACCCAACTTAACCCAACCTAACGTAACCTAACCCAACGTAACCTAACCTAACTCAACTTAACCGAACCTAACGTAACCTAACTCAACGTAACCTAACTCAACGTAACCTAACCTAACCTAACGTAACCTAACCTACCTAACCCACTTAACCCAACCTAACGTAACCTAACCCAACGTAACCTAACCTAACCCAACTTAACCCAACCTAACGTAACCTAACCCAACGTAACCTAACCTAACCCAACTTAAATCCTTGTAAATTAAATTAAATAAACATGAGTCTTTCACTTACAGTATTTCCAACATTTTGAGGGGCGTCAATGCTTCAGTAGGAACTGCTGTCAACTTGTTGCTGTCCAACCGTACACTTCGCAGCATAGGAAGGCCCTTAAAACTGGAAGGGTCAACTGTCTGTATGGAGTTCTGGTCCAGGTTCCTGTAACAAACGGAAACGAGACAAAGGCCCGGTGATAAATCCGCTAACAAACTGAATAAAAATCTGAAGGGACTTTTTTTATAGCCACAACGGAATGAAATGTCCCAAGACTAGTTCCCGATGTTCTGGGCTCGATTTCCGCTTTAGATACGAACATTTTGTGCGGTGTTGATGGTAACAGACAATGCAATCGCTGGAGTTTAAAATCGTGTGATCCTTGGCCCCTTTGAATTCAATTTCCATTCGCTGATACAGTCCGGATCATTCTGTCCCCTTCCCCACTTCTTATTCTGGACTCCTAAATGTCTCGGGGCCCGACTATCGACGTAAGTAACACAGAAGAGGATAATATTTGCGTACAGGACCACTTTTGGGCCAAAATACAATCCACAAACACAAGACTCTAGCGCCATCTCCTCTCTCAAAAGGTACACTGACAGCGCATTCCGTTTTGGGATAACCATTTTCATATCAATGCTTATTCCCATGAAAATTAATTATCGAAATGAATAATATGTCGATATCGACAAGATGATATCACGAACCTAACCTTGCATAAATCTTTAAATAGATGGCTGCAAGGCCTTTTATTGTTTTTTCTGGGCATTGCACTATGTACAGGAACTAACTCCATGATGCAGAGCAATTCTTGACAATCTGACAGTCGCTCACCTAGCCAAGAAATATTATACCGCTTATGGAAACCGAACGTTCAATAAGATCCGCAAATACTATTAATTAAAACTACATTTTAATATTATCCTTCTACATACGCCTACGTATCCAAGAAGTCTCTTCCCTTTACCTAAAAATAAAGTTTCGTCTACATTCATCATCTTCCCCCCCCCCCCCCCCCCCCCATGCACAATATATGCCTCGCCAATCTCACTTCCTTTAACTGATTACATTATATTACGTAGGAAACAGTACAAGATATGAAGACCAAATCATGTATCAATCATTTCTTTATGGGGTTCCTATAATATTTCAAAATCGTGTTTAATAAATTTCAAAAATACAAGCACGAAGAAAATGTCGCCATTTCAGAAAAGTAATATGCCAAAGTCCTCGGAGGGACTGGATACTAACTTCGAAAATAATAATAATAATAATAATAACTGTATATTTTATAATTCATAATTCAAGCCTGCCTCGAAAAAGTAGTAAACGATATTCAAACTGTGAGGTCCGCTGGCATTTGTAACTCCTACATATCAATAAAATAAAATAAAATAAAAATTACATGCAGAAATGGTTTTAGAAGCCACGTAAAACCTATTTGAATGAGCTCTGCGGAATATTATTGACGGGACTGTGGAAGTCAGAAACTTCGTGCTATGTTATCTGACTCACGGTTATCACTTTAACCCACTTCGAAACTACGTAAAAGTTTTGCAACGAAAACTCTGACGTCACAGCAAACTACAACTAAGTTTTCCAACTTTCAAATAACGGCACGTATATGAGGCCTGTGAACTGTATGGACGACGTATCAGTCGGAAATAACAGGATAAGACCGGCCACATTTGTCAATATTAAATTACATATTCCATGGAAACAACATTACAAACTTAAACTTCTATTTTGCTTGAAATCACCAATGAATTTTATTTACATAAGGCGTTAACCCCTTGAAGCCGAAACTCGTCTAAATAATATTTAAGAATTCAGTCCGTACCGCGAAGAAAACACGACACTTCACCATTACACGTATCAACCAATCAGTTAATCACTGTTTACTCTGTGAATTTTATACAAAAAAACAAATACACTCTATGATAGAAACGTAATAGAATTACTGACTGTTACAGCAGGTGGTACATTTAGACACCACTAGGCTTTGAAATGTTAAAAAAAAATCATCAACGCGAGGGATTAAGCTCTTGACGTGTTCCACTTTCAAAGATCAAAAACTGTTCCATCCATCTTCCTATTGGACATACCTGGCAACTTATGTCTCCCTTTTATATAAATACAGCAGATTTATGTTTCAGTTTTCAGACATTCTGTCCTTAAATATATAATTTCTCTTAATAGTCCATTACATACCAAAGAGATCTATATTTCTTCCAATTTCATATCTGTCTGCATTACGATATCATCAGTTATTTATTCTGTATTATTCCTTCTTACTTCTCGCAATGTTTGCATCTGACCAATAACGCCATATGAACTTGTAGATAGATACCAACGTTTCGGATGAACATACTGCTTCTATCTTCAGGGCTGGGAAATTAAACGTTGGGAAAGCGGTAGTGAAGAAGACACAGGTACTATAAGCAACATGTAGTGAACGGACCTAGACGTATATGGGGCAGATAATATTAAAACGGATCTTAGGAAAATGGAATTGGAACTTATGGAACAGTTAAATTTTGCTCAGAATACGGACTGGTTGCTGCATGGTACTGAATCCACTGTTTCAATAAAAGGTGGAGAATTTCTTCAATATTTTTTCAACTGCATTGCTCCATGGAGATAATTTATCTTTGGAAAAGGAATTGGGCTGTTCCCTTGAGTAAAACCAACATTCAGCAAACAATGAAGTTAGTAGCAAGGTATCAGTTCATAACCAAACACAGTATATTCAGAAAGGACACTAGAAAGTCCTATCACGTCGGAGATGAAGGTAGCAGGGACCAAATACTTACAGGGACGTGAGACGTGGTAAGAGGTGCAGGGTGTGGACCGGTACAGCGGTCAATCCGCAGTTCTGCAACGACCTGAGGACCAAGAGAGTCACTAGCAAATTAAGTACATCAAACTTGCCGTCTTCCGCACAAACGAAATAAATATATTACATTATATTGTGGCGCCATGTTGTGAAATACAAGAAACAATTATTGTGTATCGTTTGCCTGCCTTTGTACAACTAGATTCACACATTCGATTCCACACTCGAAGTGGTCTAGCGGTTAGAACGCTGGCCTTGTAATCCTGGGGGTCTCGGGTTCGATTCCCGGCGGTGCCCGAATTTATAACTTGTGTTGGGCAAGGCCGTGGTCTAGGCAACACGGAGTTTTCCTCCGTGGCATCCCAACAATTACTCCATTCACACACAGAAGAAGGCAATGGCAAACCACTTCTGGATCATCTGCCAAGAACGTATATGAACAGGTCCCAGTCCGAGAAAAGGATGGAAGGATCCTGTTCATATGGACCTGTCGTCAGACAGAACACTAAATAAATAAATAAATACCATGCTGTGCAAAGACGGACAAATAATGTATGAAATAAATGTAGTCATCTGCCTACAGACAGTAGCTCCAGAAGAATAAAAAGAACATTTTTCGTGAAGGCAAAGAACGCTAGGTGACCGTCTTCCGGAATGTTGCACCGCGTAGTCTGGTAGAATTTTCCTACGTTTCATAGGTGCTTACTGCCTCCATCTTCAGGAGAGACTTCATAGTGCAACATTCCATAAGACAGTCGGAACGTTATAATCTTAAATGTCAGCAAAGTAACAACTGCTTCCACATTCTACAAAGTAAACGTATTTATAAACACCTCACTTCCAGAAAGGAAAGGAAATTTATTTGTGTGTTACAGCGTTTATCTCATTACAAATTAATTTAACTTACGTCACAACGAGAACTTAAATTATTCAGTGAATCTCGTCACCGACGAAATATTCGTGTGGACCGGAGTTAGCTCAAATTAATTCTATTCAGCTCGCGTCGTGCGTTAGAACGCCATTCTGTGTTGCACTGGTTAAAACCCAAATCGGGTAGAAGGATTAAACCGGGATGACGTCGTCTTTGCCAAAATAATTACTATCGACTGTGATTTCTGAAGCGGAGACCGAGAGAAATATATTTCGCTCCTGTCGAGAATCGAACCTCGGTTTGTAGGATTTGAGGTTTTCCCGGCGATGAGTCTGAAGATTGCGCTGTGTAGCCTGGTAGAAGTTTACCGATGCTGCGTTATGATGTAGGCAGCAAGGTCCTCTGAAACGTCGGTATACTTCTACTAGACTACACGGGACAACAACCCAGAAGATAGCAATCTTCGAACCCAGGTCGTCTAACCACAAGTCTGAGCTTATAAAAACAAGTTAATTCACTACGTTAACTTATAAGAAGACAAAATTCTAATCCCGCTTTGGGTATATTGTTTTATGTTGGTAGAGGCCTTTATTTGGGCCGATCCCCAAACCAAGGGGTCTTACCGATCGTTTAAAATATACGACCCTTTAGAACAATGCGGAATTGGAAAGGACAGGCTGCCCAAGAGTGCCAACTTAAGAATAAGAAATAAATGGGTTTGTTCATAAAAGGACGTCTCCCCGTCCAGCCAAGAAGATTCATTGCCACCGGTGCCAAGCATCGACCTGGACGCCAGAGAATGTGAGCGCGTGCTCTGAGGCGTCTGTCTGATTTCCTGAACGTAAACATTTTGTAAGGCGGGATTGCTCGCAAACCGTATGGAATTTTTTGCGCTGATCTGCGTGTTCCTACAGAACTTTATACGCCAAATGAATCTATACAATTTTTTCAAAATAAATACCAAATTATCACGATTTACATACATAATTCGTCATCGGTTTAGTATGTTTTCTGAAACGAAACGTACTACCAATCCAAAAAACATGAGTATAATAATACTCTGGAGAGTAAATCGTGTTATTTATTTATTTATTTAGTGTTCTGTCTGACGACAGGTCCATATGAACAGGATCCTTCCATCCTTTTCTCGGACTGGGACCTGTTCATATACGTTCTTGGCAGATGATCCAGAAGTGGTTTGCCATTGCCTTCTTCTGTGTGTGAATGGAGTAATTGTTGGGATGCCACGGAGGAAAACTCCGTGTTGCCTAGACCACGGCCTTGCCCAACACAAGTTATAAATTCGGGCACCGCCGGGAATCGAACCCGAGACCCCAGGACTACAAGGCCTGCGTTCTAACAGCTAGACGTCACTAGAGGAAGTTATATTTGGTTTGTGGACCGCAAGGAGACCCCAGGTTTAGGCGGACAGTCATCTGTACAAAGAACTAGACTCTATAAATGACTGAATGACCACCAAATTAACCCTTAAACTTCCACAAGCCGCCACCCCCTTTTCAGCCTTCACCCATTGGATCCTATCGTCTGTTACGATTCAAAATAAATTCCAAAACAGTAAACTCTTTAGGCACTTGGAATGTTGAAGACGCAAACAAGAAATCCCCGTCGAATTTCAACGGGATCTCCCCACTGTTACGGACAGAATGACCAGCAGTCTCTCTCGTATTAGTGAGACAAGACTGACACGTCTGATCTCCATTGTAAAGCAAGGAAGGGCCTTTGAAGTTACTGATTGCATATTAAAGACAAGGGTCACCCATGACGTACACTTTTTCTCTATTACAATGATTTAACATTGTAGACAGATATGTAAAATAAGTATTCTTTCATATCCTTTATTAATTAATCATCCTGAAATAAAACGATATATAGTCGGAGCTACTGAAAGCGGGGATAAATAAACAACAAATAAGAACAGATAGAAGCTTTTAAAATGCACGTAGAATCACAAGGAAAACTTCTGAAAACGTTCGTATTTGAAAGTGCTGTATAAATTTCCAAATTTATGCCTCATAATAATACTTACAGCCTTTTCAGATGCTTGTTGTTGGCGAAAACGTCTGGATGGATGCGCTCCAGGGCGTTATCAGAGAGAATTCTGAAACAAAGAAATCCATAAATCATCATCATACCTAATTTTTCGGTTCACACGAGATTTAAGGTAGAATAATTTGCAGGGAGCAGATGAGACACCGTAGGAATTTCTTCTACAAGAAGCCGAAAGTGATCTAAATAAATTATAATAATTCAGTCCGTACCGCAAAGAAAACACCACACTTCACCATTACAGAAATCAACTGGTTAACGCTGTTTAATGAAATAATCGCGATTTACAGTAAAAATCATGCCCATAAATTCATCCTGTGTATAAATTCAGACTTAGTGATTATTAAATCATGTGGTATATATAATTACCACTGAGCTTTAAAAGGTTAGCGCAATGTATAAGTCATCCATTTGACGAGTCTACAAATAAATAATTATAAATCTGGTGTAAGGGTGTTTGTCCGAGAACCTCACTTGGGCATGCGCTAAATATTGAAACATTTTTCATAAATTATATTAAATTATATTAAATATCCTGTGTATGACGCGACATACCTTATTCTTTAGAACCCAGAGCTGAACATACATAATAATTATCGTCTCTGTTCAGTTGAGTCCGATCGCCCTGTTGATGGAGGCAGTAAGTATATCCGAAACGTCGGCGGAATACAACCAGCTTAAACCGCATCATTACATCAGAGAACAGAGCCGGCCAGTTAAGAGCCCGACAGTTAAAATTATCGTATTCAACGACGCAAAACAAGACAAATGCATAGCGTTAAGTACATCTGTACCCATGGGACTGCCTCCGAACTGTCGTCTAATTTGGTTCGTGATCTCCAAGCGAAGCCGCCGCTGAAATTCTACCCTTGGAGCCTGTTGGAAGTTGTTGCGTCCAATTAAATAGTAACCTGACGCGAGTCACAGAGAGCAGCGGACCCCCGGGTGACAACTCAGACGGGGCATATCGCTTCTCTAACATAATTAATAAATAAAACAAAGTCAACTCGGGACGTACTGAGACATAAATAATCCAGAATCTGCAATTCCACCTTACAAGTCAATTAGCAAGAAGTTTTCAAGCTTTTATTTAATTCAACCCCTTAAATTACAGTGGGAATAAAATAAAATAAATAAATAAATTTAAAAAAATATATAAAAAATATATAAAATAAAAAAAATTAGATATGAACCGCATAATTTAACAACCAGCAACTCCACCATTTTGTATTCATTTATTTCGTATGATTCTCACTGTAAACAGCGATTACTGTCTTAAACAGCGTTAACCACTTGATCTTCGTAATGGTGAAGTGTTGTGTTTTCATTCTCATGTAAATCTTCGTGGGTTCAACACCAAACACCAAAGTAAGCTACTGGACCTGGTCCTATCCTCACAACCTATCACCACAAGTTTCATTTTAATATTATCTTAAAAGATTTCAGGCTCTCTCGGCGGCAAGTACAAAGGTAACTCTCTCATGATATCATGCGTAGAAACGACGTTTCAGAAGCCTTGCTGCCTCAATCACTGGAGCGATGTATAATCGTCCTGATGATGGAGGCACTTAAGCTGTAATCTATTGTTTTATATTATTTGACACGTGGTTTTCAATTAGTTGAGGAATTCTATATCAATCTACTGCCTGAATAAATTCGTAATTATTCAATAATGTATTCATTTCGTTTTCATAAAATGTTCTGGCATGGCACCAAAGAATTATTGACGCATGCGCGTTCGTATATTTTTTTAATAACTACGAGTTCAAATATTACAGACTTCTCTGACGACAAGAAACTTTAACGCAACATCTGGAGTCTTTCAATAATTACGAGTGTCTCTTTATTAAAGAACCTTAATAATTTTAAGTGACTTTTTACAAGGGCGTCAATATTGGCGTCTCGTACTACGGAGAATATTGGCGTCTGAGTACGACGTTCTGAGAAAAATATTAAACTTAATCAACCGGAGAAAACTGCGTAATGAAGGGTTTTATAGCTAAAGAGGATGAAGTAGTTGGGTAGAACAGAGAACAAAACACTGACAAATGCATACAGACATGGATCAGAAAGCCGTAAAGAAAAGACAGCACCTAAAATCCATTTTGAGATGGATTTTAAGAAAATATGGAATGAGATAATGGCCTTTGGATTCATCTTGTATACGCGACAATAAAATATTGGATTCCATAAAAGACAGGAAACTTTCTGACTCGCTGAGCAACTATGAGCTACTCAAGAAACGCTGCTCCATGATTTTACTCAGTCACAAGTTATTTAATCAGTTTACAGCTTCAACGGCGGAGTTTGTAGCAGTGACGCGTGTTCGAAACTTAGGCGCCGTGTGATATAATGGGCAGGTGGTCCAGTCGATTCGGAAGGAAACCTCGCGGATTTAACCTAATGGCATGGCTCCACCAAAGACAATAAATAGATTCCTGCGATATATCTCGCTGAGGCTATTACAAGTGTTGAGAGATCCGAGCGACACGACCAAAGAAGGAAGTCGTCCGTATAATTCGACAGTACGAAAAACAAGAAACCTGAACTTTGGCCATAATTTTCACCAGAGACCTCACTTCAACGAGCAGAGCCCTTCTTAAGAAGCTAATAGTCGCTCAGTTAACCAAGAAATTCCTCGTCTCCTTTACATAAACTGAAATGTCATTACCGTGTTCACGGCGGCCCGCTACAGACTCCAATCCCAAGCCAGATAAATCCACTCCACAATCATTTTCAAGTCCGGTCATGATGTTAAGTACCAGGAAAAGGATATTTCTAGCAGCCAAGTTGGTATGACGCATGCAGACTTAATACAATATTCATTACAGTGTCCTGGGTTCAATTCTCGGTGGTGCTCAAATTTATAACTTGTGTTGGGCAAGGCCGTGGTCTAGGCAACACGGAGTTTTCCTCCGTGGCATCCCAACATTTACTCCATTCACACACAGAAGAAGGCAATGGCAAACCACTTCTGATCATCTCTGCCAAGAATGTATATATGTATGAGCAGGTCCCTGACAACCTGAAGAGGTTGGAAGGATCCTGTTCATAATATATGGACCTGTCGTCAGACAGAACACTACAAATAAAAAAAATAAAAAATACTGCATTTGGTCTTTTCTTGGTGTTATTATAAATTCCTTGTGGGATAGATAACTAATTGTAGACTAGAACTTCAAGATGTTGGTCCTCTGGGTTTTAAAGTCGTGCAGACTTGCAGGTATATATATCAACGTTTCGGAGAACACACTAACTCCTTCTTCAGGGCTGAAGTAGAAGCAAGACACCTATAAGACTACACAGTATAAAAACTTCTTAAAAGACCACAAACTGAAGAAAAACGCTCATGGAACTTTCGAATCGCGTAGCTGCTAAACAAAACAACAAGGAAACAGCGTAAAGGTTAGGATTATGGCCTGTTTCATTTGAACATCAGTGCTTTGTAGGAATATGCCGCCTCCGTCTTCAGGGTAGAGTAAGTTTATGTCACCGAATCCTACAAGTCAGCGCCGAGTAACAAGCCAGACCAACGTCTGAACTCACGTGAAAACCTCAAATCCCACGCGGAAAAGTAGACTCTTCAAATAGCATCAACACTCACAGGGGGGTAAAGACAGTGAGTGTGAGGTCTGGGGCTAGAGCCATAATTTAAAATCGATATGAGTGAGCATCACCAGACGGTGCATGTCTGTGGCATCCAAGTTTATGGGACAAACCGGTTGGTCGTAGTTTCACGCATGTAACAACAGTCATATTCGTGATTTACGACGACATCGTGTCCTGCAGCTCCTCTTCGGTGCCCTGAGCGCTTCTGGGAGGGGTGCGGCCAGAGGGGGTTCATTTTGCGTTATACTGTCAGTCTGAAACGTATCGATTCCCGCCCGCCCCCGCCCTCTTCGGAGAATGTCTCCGGACAAGGTAACAGTTATTACCGTTAACTAGATTTATGAGTTACGGACGCAATTAGAAAGGCAGATGGTGGCCGTGCTGATTCTGGCAAATGTTCCGCTGTAATTGGGGTTTTAAATTTCGCAATATTTCCTTAATAATTCACACTCCACCGTAGATAAAATTGCAATTCAGAAAAAGGAGGGCCTATGCACACAAAGACTATTTGTTATCCCAAAAAAACCTGGCTGAACATTTTGACATGGATATATCATTAACCAAAATACTACCAATGACTTTCAATTAGTTTGGGTTTGATTGTAAGACAAGTTTTGGATTTAAATCGCTTGCAAAGTGTCCTTCCATGAGAACGTGTGATGTTAATAATAAAATACTTCGCTATTAATAAAAACGTAGGACAATAAATATGATATAAAACACGAATAAAAAAGAGATGACGTTGAAATTTTATAACGCGATGGGAGTTACAGCTGTTTTATACATTCGTGAAAATGGGTTAGGAACAAAATTAATAGTAGAATTTAAACAGCAAAACTTAAGTGTTTAAGACACATCGGGAAATGCATAATCCAAGACAAAATTAAAAAACGGAAATGTATGACGGGAGGAAAATATGTATTTAGTAAATGCACAGCATAAAGCATAATTGTTTACAACGAAAGGAGCGAACTTACTTGAACGAACTGAGAAATAACAATTTTTTTATTAATTTGTAGGATTTGAGATTTTCACGGCGGTAAACCTCATCGCCCTGATGATGGAGGCAGAAAGG
>NW_019059587.1:959250-977839 GCF_000696155.1 Zootermopsis nevadensis | reverse complement strand
CATTAAATCAGAATGTAATAATGACCAAGCTAATTAAAGCCTTTCATAAACTTGCTGTGCGTAACTTCGTACGATTTCCTTACAATGCATCCATCTTCCTTTTCGCTTCTGGGCTGTATAATTATATATTTTTGGTGCTCTTAGATTCTTGAAGACAGTTTCTATAATAACATTAAAAATGTGTTTCTACGTCGCTGCTAATAACGCCACGAAATTTCTCATAGAACATGCCTTTGTCTCGGTAACAAACGTAGCATCATTGTGAGCAGACGTCTGTAAGAATTGGTATTATCCTTCATTACACAATATTACAGGTCATTAAACTGGAGCTCTTTAAATGCTAGACAGTCATATTAAAATGTCTTTGTTCGTCTGGGATTTACGCTATTTATAATGCTCTTAAAACCTTCCACTAAGTAACGATGCTTCACACAGATGTAATCACTGCTCATTAATACCTCGGGAGAAATTAAAACTATTATTTTACAACAATAAATAAAATAATAATTATGATGCCATGATTATTTTCAGTACGTCTA
Source organism: Zootermopsis nevadensis (assembly GCF_000696155.1). The sequence continues at coordinate 977,300 of NW_019059587.1, read as the reverse complement.
ACCAAATACTTAAGTGTCTCTAGCATATTAAATATCCTCTGAATCTAAATAATATATACAAGAATTCAGTCCGTACCGCGAAGAAAACACGGCACTTCACCATTACAAAGATCAACTGATTAACGCTGTTTAAGGAAATAATCGCTGTTTACTGTTTTCAGACGCAACCCCTATGAAGATATGTAGTCCGGTAGAAGTTTACAGACGTTTCAGAGGTGCTTACTGCCTCCGTCATCCTCCTCGACCTGACGACAGAAACCGTAAGAACCTCTGAAACGTCGGTAAACTTCTACCAGATAGTCATCTTCATACTCGATGACGTGAGAACCTAAACCCTCACCAAACACTAATATGTGACCAGTCAGCTATGTAAAAATTTGGGTATTAGAGAGAATTAAGATTGCCTGAAGGTAATACAGAAAGAAATAAAGCCAGAAACTGTAATTAACATAAAGTTACTTCATTCTGTCCACGTCATTTTTTCCAGGAATATCTTCTATTGATAAGAGACACTGAGAGAGAAAAAAAAAGTCATCATTCTTGAACTACGTCTGGAATGTCCCCCCCCCCCTCACACACAAACCCATTGGCAGGTCTCAAGTATTGGTTCCGTCACCAGGGCGACTTCTTAAATTCTCTCGTCTTATTATTTTTATGTTCAGCTGACGCTACACAAAGCACAAAGCTGTGAAATTGAGAGAGATATATATAGAAATATATTGGAATAATGGTACCTGTAATATATAGTGAGACAGCAGTCTCTGGTTTTACTGCCAGCTCAAAAAAAGTGTCTTACTGCTCAGTAAAGTTCATAAATTCTTTATTCTTCATGGCGCCTAAAATTATTTCCCAAAGTTAGCAATTTTCTCTTTAAGTTTCTTCTACGAAGCCGTCGGATCGTTTCCAGCGTACGCGAATTATTATTATTATACATCACAACTGAATTAATGAATAAGACCGATTATACAGAGTGTCCCAAGAAACCGCTTGTCAGTTTCTCACCGCTACTGTGGTCATTTTGAACACCTAAACACACGATTAGCTAATATATTAAGTGCGAATGCTTAAGTACGTAATGGCTTTGTTTAATAAAATATCTATATTTAATTCATTGAATGCGTGTGTACATATTTTTGGAGCATTCTACATACAATACCAATCTGAGTAGACACCATTCATTGCCACAGTTTCCCTATAATTTAGCTTATTCCACTAAAAGTACACAATTTAATTTTTACATTTTAAACAACGTACGAGCAAACACACGATGAAGATTTTCATTAAGATCCCGACATGCAGGCTCATCTTAGTACCCTAAAACGGAAATTATCTTATTTGCATCTTGGAAGAGAAGGCAGATTCAGTCCACGCCTCTGACACGTGCTGAGTTCAGCATAAATGTAAGGTTAAACTTTTATTTGTTTATTTAAAAGTTCGCAACTGGAACAATCCAGAGCCAATTATAACCACTTCAATTATTGTAAATATGCACTACAGTAATGGTGTAATCACCAGCGGTTGCACTTGAGATCAGGTAATGACGTAGATGGTGATTATGATGATTAGTATGTGAAGTTCTTCATTATCTTCAGGCACGCTTAATGATCTCTGACGTGAAGCTTCCGCTCATTAACTTCAGCAACTGTAGCCATATATATTTAAATGCTAAAACTTAACGAGAGTTTTGGTGACTCTGCTACTAAAAAAAGTAGCCAAGATACGGTGTCCTGGTTTCATATCTCTTGAAGGGCAGATTACAATTTGCATGATCCACAACCTGTGTGTGCTTTAAGTCATGTGGGATCAGCAATTATTCCCCGGTTATGATAACCAGGTGTAGTTATAATATTTTCTCCTTCTGTCCAGGCAAATTCCTCGACATTCCTTCAAGCAGACTGGTACGTCTACCTAAAAAAAGCTCGGCACTATATAACGTGTTCATATATATTATTTAAATCTTGTCCGTCTAATCACAATAAATTCTTATTAAATATTAAAATATTACAATAATTAACATTTAAAATATTTAAAATATTAAATGATGTTCTTTATCGAAATATTCGATTTACATTAGAACATCTAATGTAAATCGAATATTTCGATAAAGAACATCATTTAATATTTTAAATATTTTAAATGTTAATTATTGTAATATTTTAATATTTAATAAGAATTTATTGTGATTAGACGGACAAGATTTAAATTCATAAATTTTTCTAACTCATTACTGAATGTACCAAAATTCTCCTTGACAAGCTACTAATCACACAGATGGTTATGAAATTTTAATTCCCCCAAAGTTAAGACGGCTGGAGCTGAAGGTGAACACAAACCTCCATTTAGTACCGAGATTAAAACACACGCAATTCTTACTGTCACTCATTACGTCTTCACGACGTGGTGTCTAATCTAGGGTCAATGATACTTCCACTTCTGACGTAAACTTCACCTCATAAAGGCGAAACACAGCGTTCTGAAAAGCGGTCTACTTAATAAATTCCCTCTCAATGTACAGCGTAATGAAGCATTTCAAGTGAATGACACAGGTACGCCTGTAATTTACTGAACCAGCCCAACATTCTACAAAATCACAAAACATTGCGACATGAATGAATTTGACATGCGGGAGGAAATCCCCCCCCCCGGCAATTTAAACAAAACTGCACACACCTACGCTGAATGAAGGTATATTAATTTTATCGGAGGAAGGGGGCGAGGGAGGTTATTATGTGTTACTTAATTATCGTAATGGAAGCGACATAACAACTGGGACTTCCCAAACGAGATAACGCCCCTTCCACTGGTACCACCATAACAGCAATAAACTAGAAAGGCAATCAAATCCAGATGAAATATCAGACTGGAAACAAAAGCACAATAAATATCTCGCTGAAGACCAGAGAAGTGGGAAATAATACGAATGCCACTCAGCTCTACTGGTTGCCACGAAGGACAGAAATTCGCTCGTAACTTTTAATATTAAGCCGTATAAGGTGGGGATAGCCACGGTGGTCTAGCGGTTAGAACGCTGGCCTTGTAATCCTGGGGTCTCGGGTTCGATTCCCGGCGGTGCCCGAATTTATAACTTGTGTTGGGCAAGGCCGTGGTCTAGGCAACACGGAGTTTTCCTACGGGGGCTTCCCCGGTTTCTCCGTGGCATCCCAACAATTACTCCATTCACAAACAGAAGAAGGCAATGGCAAACCACTGCTGGATCATCTGCCAAGAACGTATATGAACAGGACCCAGTCCGAGAAAAGGATGGAATGATCCTGTTCATATGAACCTGTCGTCAGACAGAACACTAAAAAAAAAATACAATGCACCATCACTCAGCTTCCTCTCGGATGATTATAAGGTCGAATCTTCGTTCGTAAAAGACACAAATCAGCATCTCGCGTCGAAAACGTAAATATTAAAATGTACAACTTCATAATTTTAGACGCTGTTTTATTTGTTTGTTAAACTTAGTAGAACCATCAGCACTAGTACAGACTGTTCAATAAGAAACGCAACTCATTTTATAACGCATATATTATTAGCCTAATTGCAAGAAAATGGTGAATACTCTGATCATTATGATTTTCACAAAAGTGTACATACATGGCCAATCACGCTATCGAAAAAAACTTGTTTCGATGTCTCTTTTCACATGCCATCTTCAGTACGCTAAATGCCGACTCGCAGGTCTTCCAAAAGTAAGAGGGCAACATAAATACTCTGTCCTTTTAAAACCCACATAAATATAAATAAGTTGGGCTAAGGCGTGGAGATCTTTGTGGACATAATCAATAGGGAATCAGCTGTTCATGAAGTACAAACTCTATATAATTTCCAGAGTTGCGTTTATTCAAAGGGAAACGGCACATTAAAAATCAGTAGCAGCAGCTGTTGTAGTACCAGTTATAATGGTAATGGAACTTAAAAAGAGCTAAAGAATTTATTGCATTTATGCTCCATGGTATGAATACCTCGGAGAAATATTTTTTTTCCAACATATTAAAATCGATATTTTCATTCTAATAGCCCACGTCTGATCATTTTAGATAATAAAAGAGACATTTTAAAAAAATAAAAAAAAATTAATGCATCCTTCAGTAAATAATTATTATTCCTCTCAGCTATCCAGCTGGGTCTGTTGGTACCCAGTCTTTAAAAAGACCCCCAAATCGTTAGTACGCGATTATGTAAACTGCTAACACGACACAGAGAGGCACATAAACGACCTGATGATGACTAAGAAAAATCACGTAGTTAAATGAACTTGTTAACAGAGCAACTGTGGTTCTGTGTGGATGGAAATAAAACATTTTATTTTTATTTTATTTCACTTTGAACTAACCGGATACGATACGAATGAATAAACTATATTGTATTTATAAAATTCGTAGTTCTGTGTTGCGCAGGCCGAGCTCATACATTAAAATGACATCAACACGTCAGACTAGAAAGAGTTATCACATGAAAACGCTCCAAAGTTTCCTTTGTGGTATTTTGCAAAACATTATGCTTCCTTGACGCAAACGAACATTTACCATCGCGTCTCGCATTAAGGGGACCGTTTGTACGATGAATATCTATGAATAAGACACGGGTATTTGTAGAAAATGTTATTCCTGCAAAGCACATCCAATACGTTTATATACATACCCTACTGGCCACTCCCACCTCATGAGTTCGCTCCCTCGAATTTAAACAGCGGGGAGATGCTTTCTCCGACTAATTAAACTCATGGAGCAGCATATTTCTGAGAAGCTATCAGTTGCTTTGCTGGCCCAGAAATATCCCACCTTTATAAAACCCCGAAGGATCATCACAGTTTCCATCAGAACCTAACTGAGACACTTTAAACCAGCTCACAACTAATTTGTTCAAGAATCATTTTTAATATTATCCTCTCGTACACTCGTTTATTTTAAACAAGGCTGAAACCCTGCATGGTATGTTTACTTACCACTGGGCTGAACATTTATCTTGATGAATGTTTTTACTCAGACTAACTTTCGTTTAATGAAATTTAAATTCAACGCAAAAGCCCAATATGTGGGTTCCTAGCAAGTTAAAAGTTAATTAAAGAATTGCGATGAATTTTCATCAATGCTGATTCAACTAATTGTCCCAGATACGGTAATCTTCACCTCAAGGCACGATACAGGAAATAGACTGTCGGAATGCGTAACACTCATTCACCCACCCTCCCCTAAATCCAACCCCTACCCTCACGTCCAACAGATATCGATGCACTACATAAACTACCAATATTCTTCAAATTCCATTACTTTTCCCCTCAGACTGCATAAAACTAATTACAAAATGGTTGCTCTTTGGTGCGTTCCATCGATACATTAGCCATGTTAAATGTGTCACAGTATTACCACAACTCAAATAAAAATAAACTAAATGCAAATGAGGGAAATTTCATATTGCTGGCAGCCATAATTTTCAATGTTACTAGCGCCACTTTTGAGATGAACTAAAATTGAATTGAGCTATTAATTAAATCTGTAGAAAAAATTGTCCACCATAAATAACAAGAGATTATAATTAACTCTTTAAACCAGGTCATAACTAAACTAGTTTAAGAACCAAACTGAATTTTACCCACAAAGTAAAGGTCCAGTTATGTGTTTCGTATGATTTTCATGATAAACAGCGATTATTTCCTTAAACAGCGTTAACCAGTTGATCTTCGTAATGGTGAAGTGTGGTGTTTTCTTCGCGGTACGGACTGAATTCTTAAATATTATGTACGCAGTGCGTGTCTCATTATAAACAGCGATTATTTCCTTAAACAGCGTCAACCAATTGATCTTCGTAATGGTGAAGTGTTGTGTTTTCTTCGTGGTACGGGCTGAATTCTTAAATATTATGTACGCAGTGCGTGTCTCATTATAAACAGCGATTATTTCCTTAAACAGCGTCAACCAATTGATCTTCGTAATGGTGAAGTGTTGTGTTTTCTTCGTGGTACGGGCTGAATTCTTAAATAATATTTATATTTCAAAGGTTGAAGCTCGCTGCCAGAGAGAGATTACTCATCCCATATGAAAGGAGCAGAGTATGAGAGAATGTTTTGTGCTGAACGTTGTGTGAACATGTGTGCTATAACAACGAGCTGGTCCACAGCTGTATCAGAGTGGGAAACAAAGAGATTCAATAAAACGCGAGCTGCTTCTAATTGCGTTTATTACTTAACACCGCATGACTGCTGAAGAACAAACCCCATTACATGGAAATGACCTATGACGGCCTACTAGAGTAAACGCAACATGACACACCGATACACAGCGGCTCTTAAGAAACACGTCCGCCCCAGGGAGACGTGGATTTCTCTTTAAAGCGAGGGCAATTTTTCAAGAAAATACAGCCTGAACGGGTTGGGATAATTATAATGATGAATACCAAGGGAAATTCCGATGGTCTCTAACCCTAAGGGATGGTAAAGGAATTGCTGAACAAGACGGAGATATTTTCATAATGTGCAGCAGCATAGTTTATACCCATCAGACGAAGTTAATCAATGATAACGGGGAGACATGACATTTTGTACGCAAGACTGGGATGAGAAATGCACACAGACATCTAATCGGGGAATGTGAAGAGAAAAAGACAACCTAAGCTTAGACGGGAAGTTGATGTTAAGATGGATATTAAATAAAAATGATGTTAAAATATCGTCTAAAATTGACTGGTTCTTATTTCGGTCCATGGCGGGTTCTTCTGGGCACGTTTATGAACAATTTCTTCCCATAAAATGCCAGGTAGCCTATCAGCTTGTCAAGAAGGCCTCTGTTCCATTGAGATATCTCCCTTAATGATATCGTCGCTATCATTAAATATATTTTTATACCATACAAAAAGTATATATTAAATTTGTCCGTCTAATCACAATAATTCTTATTAAATATTTTAAATGTTAACTATTGTAATATTTTAATATTTAATAAAAATATTAATAAGAATATTAATATTTAATAAGAATAATTAAAATATTAAATGATGTTCTTTATCGAATAAAGATAAAGAACATCATTTAATATTTTAAATATTTTAAATATTAACTATTGTAATATTTTAATATTTAATAAGAATTATTGTGATTAGACGGACAAATTTAATATATACTTATTATATCACAATATGACGCAACTTTACAATCTTATCATACAAAAAATTAAACATTTGAATGTGAACAGATAAACGAAAATCAACCGTACGAAATAAATCTGGTACGACTTTCAGATCTAACATCAGAAAATGTGCCTGCTCTAGCGATACGCATACATTCCAGTTTTTTTTTTGTTTTTTGTTTTTTTTGCGTACAAATGTATGCAGTCTTGCCAGATTTTTTAACGGTGGACAGTGTTAAATGATCACTCTGGCGGGACAAAGCCACATTGGCGCGCAGAAATTCCGAAGACCAGTTCTGTGACTTAAGATTTCCGAGAGGGAGGGGGCTATATTAACAATGCGGTGTTCTGCTAAAGAAAAGAATAATTGCTTGCAGTTGGAAAATAAATATCCGTAACGAGTCGGACAAGACGTTTACAGCTCCATTCCAAGGTCGAGAAACGTGACGAAATTCACATAAATTTGCACGGAAAGTGATTTGGTCCGGGGAAAAACAACCCGGAATTTGTCCACGTACACACATCAGATATTCACCGGGATCCTGAACTTAAGATCGAGGGAAAAAAAAACATTTGTCTGGCACTCAAGTACGATTGTGAGATGGTGTAGCTCGACAGCTGACGTTGATATCCCCACCTAGTGCCGGGATCCTGAACTAGTAGGAGCCGAACCACCTCTCCCCCCTTAACCGCAAGCGCCTACACGGCGTGACAGCTTCACTTTACTTTACTTTATGCACGATTTGTTAGTCTTCCTCACTGTCAGGTTCATTTATTCATCACGGTTCACTAGCGAAGATCGAGAATGCCATTAGTGAGTGAACGTATTGGTTATCAGAAATAAGCCGGGCGAGAGTCTGTAAGCGTTTCAAATTAATCACATAACGTCACACTATGGAAGCTTTTCTCAGGAGCTGTCACACCATGATTTGATGTGATCTGGAGCTGAGAACAGAATTTCAATGCCACATCCCCATCGGTCTATCCGCTTTAAGAGGGCCATACAATTCGCACGTTTCACTCAGCTGACGCTTGAGCCCCCATCGGTCTATCCGCTTTAAGAGGGTCATACAATTCGCACGTTTCATTCAGCTGACGCTTGAGTAACGGAATACTGAGTAGAGATTTTATATTAAACGAGAAACGCTAAAAAAATGTCATTTTCATGCAAGTCTATGATGAATTATAGTCTCATAGAAGGGTTGCGTAGAACAATATGTGTAAAAGATACATACATCTGTATTTTAAAAATAAAATTCAATTTTGGTATAGAATAGTGGTTTTCCGAAAGCTGTTTTCATAGATCATCAAATCGAATTTTATAGTCGGGCCCTATTCTGTACAGATGATTAGTCATAATCTTTCGAAAAAAACAAACCATCTTCAGTGTGCATGGCGAATGGAAATTCTCCACTGTTCGTGATTTCTCGAAGCATATTTTTACAACCAGAACTAGCACAGAGCAAACTACACATTTCAGAAGATTTTAAGATGACGATGTAATTTCGGGTCCTACCGCTACGTGGGTTCCAAATCTCTTATATGTCACTCGGGTCAAAACGTCTGACTTGGGCAATGCGTGCTGACGCAGAAGTCAGACAGCGGTAATTCTGTGGCTAGAAACCAATATATTCGTTCCACTTGAGAAATTATCACGCACAGTTAAAGAATTATATTTTTGACAAGATCCATGTATTCCCCCACAACATTCATCTACTCTATCAAGGCCAAAGCATTACCATAATTACCACGCTCAGCAGTAATGATGAGTGATTATTAAATTACAAACGACGTTTACCTAACCACAATATTTATATATCACTGATTACTTCCATTCAGTAATTCACCTCGACAGACTGAGAAATAACAATAATCATCTCAGTTGGGGATCGAACACAGTACTAGTAAACAAGGAAGAATCAAAAAGGAAGTCGGTCTTGACTGAATCCGAGCGAGATGAAACTGCTACTGCCGACCGAACCTCACACCAGTCCTTATTTTTATGACGGTCAGTTTTAGAGCACATCAAGAACGTGTTCATCCTCAGAAAATTGATCTGGAAATTATAAATAATTCAAGAGATCCCGCCACGATTTACCCCATGTTTCCTGAAATGAAACCTGAGATCAGTCATCGCTAACAGGGCGTTAGGGAAAAGAAACTTCACTAAATCTTTCAGGGAGTAAACAAGCTGAAACTCTGTACGTGCAAGGACACACGACTATAGAACATCCATCACAGACGCACTAAACAGAAATCTATAAAAAAAAATAAAACCCAGCTCACAACTGTAAATAAATCTGCTCCCTTTTAGTTTGCCTATAAAAATTTATTCCCACAATTTCTTGCTGCAAGGCATAAGAGCACGATGGTTTATAACTATGAAATGTTGTCTCTTGTCAGATATTTAAAGGTTTATGAATGGCACGCCTATTCGCCTTGGACATTTCTTAAAATAAACAACACTGGAATAATTAAACTTCTTTCATATTATGACAGTCTTATGAATATACATTCAGATTCTTGAGAGGATGGAACAACACACATTGCTCTATTATTCATTACTTTAAATCTCTGCCAAACAACGTAACAGCGGTGGACATAGATCATTTTTGGAGTATAAACACCTGAATACGGTAGCCTAGGTACATGACTACCGACCGGAAAAAAGTATAAAACAGGACAGACGGAAAAATAAATTAGAATGGTCAAGACTAGTGTAAAAAGGCCAGTTTAAATCGAGGAGACAATGATTTGGTTCGTATTTTCATATTTTATATAATTCGTCTTTTCTTTCTATCTTCTATTCCTTAATTTCCTTCATTTTTTCCACCAACATTCCTCAACTAAACATCCATCCGTACCACGTACCACGTCGTTCTCAAAGCAATTAAGATGTCGGTTGTAACAAAATATGGAACTGTGGATTGACGTCAGAGTATCGAAGCAACACTTCACCATTACAAAGATCAACTGGTTAACGCTGTTTAAGGAAATAATCGCTCTTTATTCTGATAATTAATTAACCATTTGAAGCAGAAGCTCGTCCAAATAGTATTTAGGAATTCAGTCCGTACCGCGAAGAAAACACGACACTTCACCATTACAAAGATCAACTGGTTAACGCTGTTTAAGGAAATAATCACTGTTTATAATGAGACACGCACTGCGTACATAATATATAAGGACTCAGTCCGTACCGCGAAGAAAACACGACACTTCACCATTACAAAGATCAACTGGTTAACGCTGTTTAAGGAAATAATCGCTGTTTATTGCGTGAATGATACAAAACAAAAATTGAAAAAAATTATTTACTGTTGAAGCAGATGGTATATGAAGTTTCAACTGGGATTTAAAAATTTAAAACTGCTTTTACATAATCTTCATGTGTGATGAAATCCAAGTAGGCGAGTTAGTTAAATTAAAACTCTTTCCTGAATTATGGAGTAACCTGATGTCGCCACATAAAAAAAAATATTCTCGTAAGTGTGTTAGATATAACAGATCGATTATCGATTCTCTTCTTCACATTTTCTGGCTCCAAAACACCGGGTGGGGAAAAATTGCATTAGTGTAGATATAAAGAGATTAATGCAAGGGAGATATTCTTTTAAATGCGATGACAAGAAAATCTTGGGCATAATTCTTATTCAGCTAATATATCCCCCCTCCTCTCTCTGCCCAAAGATCGTAGTTTGAAATTCGTGGTTGACATTTTTAGAATCAGCTGTAACAGAACAATAAGAGATTCTAAACTTCAAATACATCATTCAACAAGCCTCAAAACTCTACACAGTGCCAGTCTTCGTTCTGACACATAAGTTTATAACTCTACAAAAAACACGACGTTTCGAAAGAACATGCTGATTCCATCTTCAGGGCTGAAGGTATGGCGGACTTACGGAGATGAAAGAAACGCGTGTCTTCGGTGACCTTATAACTTACACCCAAATGTATGTCCGTCAACACGAAACCAAAATTAGCAACAAAGGCATATTAAATTAAGAGTCTTGCACCGTTAAATAAATAAAAAATATGCCTATGGTTAATTCAGGAGAATAATAATTTCTTAAAACGCTTGTTATTATCCTGTTAGAAGAATACAAGACTTCAACTTTCCAAACAATGAAAACCGAATGGTTTGAGAATTTTCTTCGTCTCTTTACGAATTATTTGCATTCTATGAGGAGGGCAGGAACACACTAGAAGCCTTGATTCTTATCGGGGACAAAGAATGCCAAATTATATTGCCCGACTATAGTCGTTTACTTTACTTAAGCTGCCCCAATTATGTCTTGAGCGATAATAGAAAAGCCACTTAAAACTTGCTTCTCGCCATTGGCAATGCCTCAACCCGTCTATCAACGTGTCATATACATACGATGACAATACTAAGTCACCCTGACGAACTCAGAAAGGATGTCCGAGTCCAAAGCCCTGAGCACAATGTCTGGACCTAAGATGGAGGGATGACAATACTGGGAAAACCACGTAATCGGGAGTTCAATAACACGCACATTATACGAAGTAATATCAGTATAATCAGATCAATTAAGATATGATGGGCGGGGATTGTAGAACGCTGGCCTTGTAATCCTGGGGTCCCGGGTTCGAATTTATAACTTGTGTTGGGCAAGGCCGTGGTCTAGGCAACACGGAGTTTTCCTCCGTGGCATCCCAACAATTACTCCATTCACACACAGAAGAAGGCAATGGCAAACCACTGCTGGATCATCTGCCAAGAACGTATATGAACAGGTCCCAGACCGAGAAAATGATGGAAGGATCCTGTTCATATGGACATGTCGTCAGACAGAACACTAAATAAAAAAAAAATTACAAGTGGCGCTATTATCGGTGCCAGAATATTGCAGGAAATTTCTAAAGTGCGATTTTAGGGTCGTTCAAAATGACATAAACTTTGTACCAAATTTCATCCAAATCCATCCAACGGTTCTCGAGGTAAATCACGTGGACGGAGAGACAGACATGACAGACCTGTTGATTATACGTATATAATAGATACATGCGGTTTGAAACCACGTCAGTGAACAGGTCGAAAGGTACAATTGTGTTTGCTTTCTGAAGGAGACGGTACATTATATAAAGTCAATATTAAACACGGAAGAATTTCCGTGTTGGAGTTTTCTGTGGTGATAAGAATATGGATGTTTGTTTTAGAGGAAGGTTTAAAAAATATATATAATTTTATAGGACGTAATCAGTTATTTAAAAAGCTAAAGTCAGGTCGTACTGGAATCAAAACTTCGAAAATAGAAGAAAATATTACCCTGGCAATAATAATTTTGTACGTGAAACACAAAGTTCAAACGATAATTTGTGGCTGTATTTTGCTACGTTACTAAAGTTCTTACAACTGAGTGCAATAGCACTCCACTTCTTGAAATGTTACATTCTATAATTATCAATTAACTTCAGAGTTCCTATTATAAATTATTAATTATTTAATTATTATATTATTATAATTATTATTATTAGCAATTAGCATTTACACTTGTGTAATCGCGTTCGAGACTGATCTTAATCCAAGATTAGGTACAAAACTAATTTAGCTTGACAGTTGCTTTTAACTTCACAATCACTATTAACCTTTATCCAGCTAAATGTTACACAATCATTTTTCCACACTTACGTGCTGCTATTCTGTACTTAGTACAATTATTAATACTAAATTCGCCCGATTGGTTTCACAATGGCAATGCTGTTGTTGTTGTCCTGGGTTGTGACGCCAGATACCAACATTTCGGAGAAAAATTCCATCTAAATTCGGATAAGAGTTATCTCCATCTTATTCCTGAAGACAGAGACAATATATTTCTCCGAAACATTGATTCTTCCTGCAAATCTCACCCATAACAACAACATCGTCTTCCTCACGTCCGTGAGAACCTTAGATCTCACAAAGCCTTTTAACTCCTTTTTGAAAGTTGTACGGTTAAAATGAAATTCGTTAATTGTTCGTTTACTTATATGAGATACGGTGACCTCAGTGACTTCACTAATTGGATTACAGAGTCTCCGCTCATTCTAAAGATTTAGACGCGTACGACCGAAATCTGAAAACGGACAGAATATTAAGTGAAACACCACGTCACTTCAATCAAAACAATCCGATTCGGTAATTCAGTTTAAAGTTCGTACTGAAGGTTAAGCGTGTTCCTTTAGATATTTCTTGAAGCAGTGTATGACAGTGGGACACAAGGCGTAGTCTGTCTTGACTCTCGCTGCATCCCATTTGCACCATAATCCAACCTGGGTCGACCACACGGTTACCGCAGACAGAGACAGTCTACTTACTATGTTTCAAAGTTACACTGAACTCTGACAACGGCGAGGGGGAATTCTGGGAGCTGGGGCACAAAAGTTCATTTGCGGTCACTCCTGTCTAGTTCCTATGCATCTGGACAGGAGTTCCCTGTGAAAAATGGGAACATTCAACGGAAATTTGCCTTTAACGTAAAATAAAAAAAAACTTCAAGCATTCTATAGATATGTCTTGATCAACAGAAATTAGTACTAACAATGACTTCACACGGAAGCTAATAATTAACTAACTAACTAACTAGATGGCTTACGGAACAATAAGGTTCATCACCGAATTAACCAAAGCCCTCCACCGGACCCTGTACTGGGCCAACAAAATCCAGTCTCCTTCAACTCCTATCTCCCATAGATCCCGCCTGAGATTATCCTCCCATCTACGTCTAGGTCTCCCCAGTGGTCTCTTCCCCTCAGGCTTACCAACCAGTACCCAGTGCACACCTCTTGCCCCATCCATGCGAGCTACATGCCCAGCCCATCTCATTCTTCTCGACTTAATCACCCTGACAATACTGGGGGAGGAGTACAGATTTTTAAGTTCGTCATTAAAAAATAAAATCGTGCCATGTGAAATGGATTGAACCAGCTTATGACAAGGCCTAGTGGAGGACTCTTGTGAACACGGTAATGAACGTTCTGGTTCCATAAAAGACGGGGAATTTGCTGATTAACTGAGCGTACTATTAGCTTCTAAAGTAGAACTCTGCCCCAATGAAATTCCTTAATTAGTTCGTAGTAGACCCACAACTAGCTGCTGGTTGAAGACCGGAGTTTGATCCCAGTTAACGCGGGCTACATGAAACTTTGCCTTCTACCGCCTGGCCATAATGAATAGCTTTGCGATCCAACAAGCTCTTTGGCAAAATGCCCAGCATCCAGGAAAATTCAGAGAATTCTGAATGCTGATGGATCACGCATTATCGCCGAACATTAAAAACCTCTTCTCCGGAACATCTTCGTAACACCTGTTAAATTGTTATGCTCACGGAACCTACAATTTAAAGAGAGGTATTTTTCGGGAGACAATTTCTTATCGGTTAGACATTAACTTGGGATTTTTTTTCTTTTTGGGAAACTCAAAAATTACAACGGGATCTCCCAGGTCTGTATACGACCACAAGTGAACATTAATTTGAATCTGTATCAAAATTCGTCCTAGTTGCTTTTCTCGCTGTCATGTTTAAGGTCACTTCATTAACAGAAGCATGTGATGTGAATTCCACTGATATCGGGAACTATCAATAATATTTCTTTTACCCAAGACAGGCAGGAATTTGATTCAGACTCAACCAGACACAGTTTCACATGGCATAATTTCGATAACATTTCACATTAAGCAAATTACACCTGAAATCAATATTTAACAGTGTTTTTAAAGTCAGACAAACTACATGTGACCTGTGAAGACCCCTTTTCCATCCCCCTTTTGGAAATAAAATATCTCCCCCTCCCCGGAGATCCATTTCTTGTACTGACGTCACCTTACATTTTACGCTGTTCCCAAATTGAACATGTCTGATACAAAATAATTCAATGCACCACGATCTGGCAACTCAGTTTACCTTAATAAAGGTGCAAAATCTAATGCAGTCCCCTGACCCGTACAGAGGGTTAGAATTTCGTCGTGGGGTCGTGTGGTGCACGAGACGTCATTCCCAGAATCGCGGACATGTCAGAATGCTCCACTGGCCACCGCCTGCCTCGTGTTCCGCTTCGTAGAGGCAGAAATTCGTTCTGCACTGGCGTTCTTGAGTCATTAGTCGTATTTGATCAATGTTCACGGAACGTCTCAAAACTGAACAGATTCGTACGCTCATAGCACTGTTTTGCTCACAATAAGCCGTACAATGATCTCGCCAGAATCAACTCGGTCTTGTGGCGAGGTTGAGAATGCGTGGAGTTCTACCTCCAATTCTCCGTGTTGACAGTGACTTTTTTTTTCCCCAGCCAATCGAAATCTGCTGTGCACACGTGACACACGCACTGGAAAGTTAACAGTAGGGCGGTTCAGACCCAGGAAGAGAGACACAATGGGCGAGAACAATCGATTAAACCTCCTTCAAGCAAGAAGGACACACTTTTGTCTGACGTGGGTTCCCTGACGTTTGTGCAATTCCATTGTCTGCTTTACGCATCTTAAATCAAAGACAAGATGGTCTTTTGCTACAAATAATAAAACCATAATTTTACCATACTTTGACCCTGTACGTATTATTTCTGTGTTTAACGACGTTTGTAATAGCATAGATTATAAATCTGTACTAACGAATGATAAGATGATTAATGAACACGCAAGCAGGGAAGCGAGACTTAGGATGACCATAAATTAGAAGGTTTGAGTAACCACGGAAAGGCTTTAAACCATAGGGAATATGACAGTGCTAAATGTAATTTAATTGCTATATTTTTACGCTTCAGAGTTAATTAAACAGTGTTCATATTGAGTTTAGTACGCAATTTATTAATTGTCTGTTGAGACACACGGATCGCAAATGAATTAATTACTTCTGGTAACATTGTAAATTAAGAATTATATAATTTAATGATCTATTTTTGTACATAATTTCTGTCATTCTGACTATATAAGCCTAAAGTTGCGCGCGGTCGCCATATTTATAATTGTTATAATTAAATTAAATAATAATGATGACAGTATATGTATCATTCGTATGATACCAGCTGTAAATAGCGATTATTTCCTTAAAACATCAGAAAATCGTTGTTCTTTGTAATGGTGAAGTGTTGTGTTTTCTTTGCGGTAAGGACTAAATTCTTAAATGTTACTTAAAGAATCTCCGGTTTTTAAAGGGTTAAAACACTCCGACGACTCAGCGTAGACTATTTAGAGCAGATGGTTACCTGCACACTAACGGAGATTTGGGCGTTACGGTGTAAGAGAACATTACGTCCGCTGTGAAAGGAACGTACAGCAGGAAACTGCTCGAAGCTACAGCGTAGCAATTTTACTTCCTACGTTCTAGTACCCCACAGACTATCTCACTTTCAGCCAATTTAAACTTCTGCGTTCCCAGATTAAACCAGTCCGCACAACTCAAGTTAGTGAGCTCGGGGGGGGAACAGAGAGGGTTGAGCTCGATTGACAGATTCGCTTACGTTCATCCTGAAAACAACACAATCTTGGAAAGCAGAGCAGGACCTCATCACGCTGACCACTCGAATACTATGTTCCTGAGTTTGAACCCCATTCGAGACTCGTTTTTGTGTTACGTCGTCCAGAGCAGGTAGAGGCTTCGCCGCCAGACGAACAACGTTCAATAACCCGTAACAAATGCTAAAAAGTAGCTCAAGAACCTGACAAGACAATTCAACAGAAAGGCTTTAGGGGCTACAGATTTTACACTTCGCATAAACAGCTGACACCAAGATCTGATTTAAGGACATCAAAGTGTAATGACAAGGGGACAAACTACTTCCTGCAACTTCTATCCACCCTCTAAACCCCGAGGCTCGTTTATGTGATATTTATAAATTTAGTCCGCACCGCAAAGAAAACACAACACTTCACCATTACAAAGAACAACGATTTTCTGATGTTTTAAGGAAATAATCGCTATTTACAGCTGGTATCATACGAATGATACATATACTGTCATCATTATTATTTAATTTAATTATAACAATTATAAATATGGCGACCGCGCGCAACTTTAGGCTTATATAGTCAGAATGACAGAAATTATGTACAAAAATAGATCATTAAATTATATAATTCTTAATTTACAATGTTACCAGAAGTAATTAATTCATTTGCGATCCGTGTGTCTCAACAGACAATTAATAAATTGCGTACTAAACTCAATATGAACACTGTTTAATTAACTCTGAAACCCCAGCGAACTCAAAAAAAAAGACGAATTACAAGGAAGATAAATTGAACTGATCTGCTTCTAACAACGCCACGTGTAGGCGGAAAGATAAATCACATTTATATACTAAGTCATAACTTCTTGCGGGGTCTGGTATAAGGCATAATAATATGCTTTCCGTATTAAAGCTACGGTTATTTTTAGCTCGTTACAATATCTCGGAGTCTGGTGTGCAGTCTTGTGGGAGTTCAGGAGTTTTCCTACACACACTCAAACACAGTAGGTAAGCGTCCCTCCTGCCCCAAGACAGTTTTCGATTTAGATAACGCAGACAAGAAATTTAATTAAAATAACTTCTTGGACGTTATACGTCGTCTTAATTTTAATTAAATCGACGTTTCGGAGACTACAATACTATCTCGTCCTCAAAACATATTTCGTTGACCCCAATCGATACAGTTAGTCGTTATCTCAGTCCGTCATACAAAGTCTTGTAGACATAACAGAGTAATTCAAAAGTTATTAATCACTCAAAGCCTAGTGGTAACTAAACCCGCTTAAACAATCAACAGCCCTATATTTTGTAGTATTTCGTTAGATTCTTACAATAAACAGCGATTATATACTTGAGCTCCGTTAACGAGTTGATCTTATACTTGCTCAATTTTTATCAGTCTAATCTCAATAAAATATTATTATTAAATATTAAAATATTATTACAATTAACATTTAAATATTTAAAATATAT
>NW_019059587.1:923462-940198 GCF_000696155.1 Zootermopsis nevadensis | reverse complement strand
TGACGACAGGTCAGGTCCATATGAACAGGATCCTTCCATCTTTTTCTCGGACTGGGACCTGTTCATATACGTTCTTGGCAGATGATCCAGAAGTGGTTTGCCATTGCCTTCTTCTGTGTGTGAATGGAGTAATTGTTGGGATGCCATGGAGGAAAACTCCGTGTTGCCTAGACCACGGCCTTGCCCAACACAAGTTATAAATTCGGGCACCGCCGGGAATCGAACCCGAGACCCCAGGATTACAAGGACAGAATATCTACACATTATTAAACTTCAAAGAATTAAAGGGGAATTTCGAACCCGCGGAAAGCGAAAAATAAAGCAGATATGTAATATCCCAAGCAACAATGTCACCAAGACATATTTGAACCACAACAATGCTTAAGCTTCTGGAACAGATTTATTGTTCTTGTGAAAATAATTAAAACCACAGAGTGAAGACAACGCACGGTTAAAAACGACTCCTAAATCAGAATATAACTCTACAATTTCTGATTTACAAATACAGATTAGAAAACCGTCGTAAATAAAACGAGGACTAAAACAGGGTGACATCCTTTATCTGGAATCTTGCATAAATGTCCACATTTTTCTATGACCAAAGGTAACTAGTCATTTCCCATATTCCATAAAAAAATGCTCCCTTTTATAACTTGACAGTCGTGTAGCTGCTCACAAAATTTCTCTATCTCTAACAAACCCAAAGGTCATTTACCCTGTTCTCAACACCTCGTCACCGGAGCCAGTTCAATCCACACCTTACACCTCATTTCTTTAATATCAATTTTAATATTATATCTCTACTTAAACCCACACCTTCGATGTGGTTATTGCCTTCCAGGTTTTCGGACTAGAGCGTTTCATGCATGCTAAATGTCTCGATCGTCTCACCTTCCTTAATCACGCTAATAAATTTTGGGCCAACACTACAAATTACAAAGAGATCCTCATTATGCAAATTCCCGCCATCATTTCTCCCGCGGTTTCAGAGCAGTATCTTGATCAACTTCGTCTCACCTCAGCCTGTACGTACCCTGCGTAATGTAAATTGCCGGGGTTAGCATGGGGTTCAAAATGGCAATTTATAACACGCCACAGAGAAGTCTGTTCGGCCCGCACTGCGATTAATCACTTGATTATGTTGCTATGACAACATGACGTTTGTTGCTATGTTCAGTGCGGCGTCCGTGACTACGCGAGATTAAACTATACGAAATATCAAATACGAGATCATTTAGTGGAGGCGTCGAAAGTCCACAGCTATGCTTCAATACTGTAACAAGATTCAAAGAACCCTATTTCAGTACACAAAACAACCCTCATGATAAAACTTTCTCATTCGTACACAACTTTGTATTTTGCCCACAGAATGAATTCATATGATTCTCGGAATAAACAGCGATTATTTAATTTAAAAAACAAACAAATAGAGACGTCTTTTGTTTTCTTTGAAGTAAAAAACGAATGAGATGGTAAAGTTGCGTCATATTGTGATATAATAAGTATATATTAAATCTTGTCCGTCTAATCACAATAATTTAATAAGAATTTTATTGTGATTAGACGGACAAGATTTAATATATAAAAAATGAATATTTATTATTTATACGAGCTTCGGATTTAGAGCGTTAATTAACATTACTAACCCTTTCCGTGCAATGAACGATAAATATCGTAAGGAAACCGATATCTAATACCAGAATGTCTTTTCCACGAGGCCGCAGAAATGTTTGTCATAGGAAACCGATATCTAATACCAGAATGTTTGTCAACGTAGCAACACAAAAATAGATCTTCACTTGTTAATATAAGTACATTTTGGGATAAACTCTTCAAAACTAAGGCTGGCGAGATTAAATAGATAAAACATTTATTTATCGATGACTTCTGATGTCAAATTATGACTTCACACTACTTGAAAATTTACTGTTCACATGATAATGCATTGTAATATTCAAATTAACTACAAAGCGATGAGTCGATATGTTCAACAAAACACATTTTAACATTGAAATACACGGAAATTAACCTTTGCTTTATACCTCACGTCATTACGTTAAATTTCACAGACCCTGCAATGAATTTGTGTGTCACGGGATGGAAAACTGGGTAAAATCTGAAATGCTGTTTCCTAGGAGACAAGAATATTAACGGAACTGTGGGGAGGGAAAATTCTTACAAATGTAGAAATCAACGTCAGAGTAGAAAACATTTCTGCTTTCTCTATACGTTTTCCCTGAAGACTTCTGTTCCTGCCAACAAAGTTGTAAGTCAGAGGTGACGAATTCCCACAGCGAAACAGTTGCGATGTGATTAAAAACAGCGAGGGACGAGGAAAACAGAAAATTAAGAAGGAAGCTAGTTACTGCTGTAATTAAAACGTAATGGGTTTGGAGCTCTAACACAAGATCACAGATAAGAACGCTGTTGTTATTAAAATTCAGACTAAGAATAAAGAAAAAAACTAAGATACACTTTATGTTACTGAAGTTCACGAAACTTGGTATATTTAATTATACGTTAGACAAAATACCTCTGAATTCTTGAATTTATAATTTGTATATGACATACCATAAAACGCCATATAATTAAATGCAAACAATAGTAAGTTATACGCTCTACAAATAATGCAATTTGTTGGAAGTTAGTTCAAGACTACAGATTACTAAATATATATCCAGAAGCTAAAAGAGTATTCTTATTTATAAGAGCGAATGCTACACCAGATAAATTAACTCCATTCAACAAAGTCCTTGAGAAACCCACTGGCACTCAGGTAGTGGAGAGACATCCCACAATTTATAGAACCCCAAAATTTATCACAATTTTCAAAACAGCCCACATAAAGACGACTGTAATAATTATTAACAACTTTCGTTTATACACGAAGTAATAAACATTTAAATAATTAGATTATTAACTAAAACACTTAATTAACTGTAGCAACAAGATTTCTCACACACTTTAAACACGACCACAACGAGCGTAATAAAACAGCCTCATCTCAAGACAGTTTCCGAGATTTTATTGTCCACAATTCTGCTGTGATTCACTTGCATTAATAAATTCTTTCAAGTTCTGCATCGGCCTTCTCACCGAGGCTAAAAAATCAGTCTGAACTCCGGGTCCACCCAACAGAGAATTAAAAAAAGCTTTACGCTGAGATGTCCCATTATACACCATGTAGGCGCTTGTGGGGAGAGACGGTATAGTTCTTACTCGGTACTAGATGGGGGTGAGTGGTTAGCGGCACTCCACGGCTATGGTTTACCCCCGGGGGAAAGGACCCCCCGTACCCCCATTAGATAGGAGGCTGGGTGGGCCCCAGAACCGGTCTGAACGCAGAAAATTAATGAAATTAATAAATAACTAACTGTGAGATAAGGTCTGTTACAACAGTAACTGATAAACAAACAAGTTCTTCAGCAGATCAAGAGGCCAATTTATAAAATACGGAATAATACTGGGCGGTACAATATCATTTTATTCTTATTCGCGGTAATTTTGATGCAGACGAAACTGTTCCGTCTACTTGAAAGTGTCTGTTGACCGCAGAGTCTAGACAGAAAGGAGGAACACTGTGGCCACAGCTAGGCAAGCCGAATTACAATTTAAGCACACTTAGGACATTTCAGACGGCTAACAAGTTGATCTGGACTATATCTATCCTTCGTAATAGCATCCTCGTTTCTTTCCACCCCCCAGGCTGGATTCGAGACTTGTAAACAAGGCAGTGGCGGATGGAACGCATTTAACCAAGTTCCCTGTACAAGAATCCACCAGGCAGAGGAAAATCTCTTCGGAAATATGTCGTGCTGTGTAACCACTGGTCTGTCATCGGGGTTAGGATTTCTCTACGCTGCGTCATGATCTTTTCATCTTTCATTTCGTGGCTAGAAGTTGCGTAGGAAAGCCTGATAATCTATTTCAACCTCTCAGCTGAAATATTCTTACTGTAGCGTGCAGTGGTGGAATCTAAATTGCTTTCGTATGTAGCCAACTTCCTAAGGGAAAGCTGTTTTAAAATACTTTTTTTTTTTGTTCTTGCCTTGTGATTTAGGATCGTAGAATGCAGACTGGAATTTTCTGTGGCTGTAAAAATCGTCATAATCTTAGTAAAATTACTGTAATATGCCTACAGACGTACTGGCGAGAAAATGGGTAGAATGTTTACTGCATGTAATGTCTAATACCGCGCGTTATGAACAGGCAATTTGTAAAAGACAGCCGAGGAATTTCACTTTCAATAACTTATTTAGCTCAACGCAATTCTTCAAAATAACTGGTCAAAACTATAAATTCTGAAGAGTTCTCCAAGTGTGGATCTCATGCCTTAGACGGCTCGTCACTATAATTCAAAAGATATATAAAACACTCTAATAAACTGCATAAAACATTCACATCCAGAAGCTGACAGCCGCTCAGATGGTCAAGAAATTCCCAGATCTACCAGATCCAACAGAAACGCAGTGACTCTTAAGATTTTTAAAGACTTTAAAACAAAGGCAAATGATGTTCGAATTTATGATCAGCTACAAACTGTTATCACGTGTGTCGCTTTCAGTCTTCCGCATAGTAACGATAGCATTGAAGATGGAGGCAGTATGTTCCTCCGAAACGTCGCTATCTAGATGTCCACACGGCGTTACAAATCAGAATACGTATAGAAACATAAATTCTCATATGCTGTTACACACCCATACTTACATACCGAAAGGCTCTTATGAAAGCAGTCACCTCTTTATAAACGTAAGGATTGTCCACAAGAATCTAAAGTCAGAACACGTTAAGTTACAACCCACGATTTTGGTAACGACCGGTATGGGGCCTTCGACATTAAAAATACCCACTGCAGGAGGAATGATATAACAAGAGGTCAACAAGGGTTTTCTGAGTAAGCCTTTTAACCAGGACACTCGTATTCCTCAGTAACGGAGGCACGCACGATGGCTACATGATGTGGGCGTACCGATCGTAACAAGTAACACAACACACGACAATTGTATTACATTACAAAAACTACACGCTCACTCGAGGCCTCTAAAATTCAATGTCATTTCACTGTAACTCATATTACAATAGGTTATTTTAAGCACCAGATAGCAAACAATATTTAAACCCAAATGGTGATTATATGAACCACCTATCATTCTGAATTTTGATCACACATTTTATTAATGTATTTCGTATATTCTCAGAATAAACAGCAATTATTTTCTTAAACAGCGTCAACCAAGTGATCTTTGCAATGGTGAAATGTTGTGTTTTCTTCGCGGTACGGACTTTATTTATACGAGTTTTAGCTTCGACGGGTTGAACATCCTGCTTACGTCCGTCTTCAACGGTCACCACTGGTGCCAACTAAACAGCATTACTTAGGAGACATCAGATATAAATCCCTGTGTTATAGAGAATTATCCAAGGTTTATATAAATCCTATTAGCCGACTCCAAGACCGGAAACACCTCGTCATTAGTGAATGATGTGTTCAAGACAAGCCATCAACAATATTGACACAAAACAGGCAATCATCTACTTTATTATCAACCGCATAACTTACAGATCATCGGAAGAAATTGTGGTTTATTAATTATGACAGGTTACATCAATGAAAAGAAGTGGTCGTGGCCTATTTTAAAGCGTCATCCTACCGATCGTCACAAACGGCACTTCAGTGGTCATTTTACTGTCCTTCGCCACTCTATCCCCCTACTCTGTGTTCTCCGGGCTGCGAACTTCATCGCCAGAAAGGGGAAAATCTTAAAATTGGACACTGGCTGACTTTACAGAGACAGACAAGTAAATATACAGATGGACAGACACTCTGACAGAAGGATGAATAACAAAATATATATTGTCGTTGACAACACACATTAAAAGTCATAAATATTGTTACTTAAAGCCTACAAAAACGTTTTATTTTTCAGTTACAGAAGTGGGTACCAAACCGTGAGTTTCCCATACGTCATTAGCTTGCGTGCAGAAGGAATACAAACCCAGAACATTACCAGAGACTACGAGCTACGACTACCGCTGGGAAATGATGTTCAATGTTCGGAAAATGTTACATTTCCTGTCCCACCCCCCAACCCTCCGATCACCATGCCTCTTATTTCTAACGGGCGTGGAACGCACGGTGTAGCTCAGACCATTTCACACACCGAATCTATAAATCGACAAAGTGAGAGAGTGTTACTGCTTTCTATTAGTAACGTGGACCTCGACAGGTAGCAACTTTACATCTCTGACCGCAAGCCAGTTCGCCCAGGAACCTGAAATGGCATTTTTCACGGTCCATTTGAGCTGCTGAGCTCAGAGGCAATGTCAACACTGAACTATATATAACAAGATCAAGATAATCTGATGCAATTTTCATCCTTATCCCATTATCATTATTCCTTCATCAGCAGCCTGAGGGCTCTGTGCTTATCCTTCACCAAGGGATACATTAAGTGACTACTTACAATGCGCTTTATACAGCACCCATTTCCAATGACAAAGTTTTTGAAAGAACTATTAGTTACATATTTCTAAACTGTGTACTTCATTTGTAACTTTCCTTGTTCACATCCCTTGAGTTGCAATTTCAGGTGTTTAAATTGAAGATGGCTATCGCCCTGATAATGATGGCAGAAAGTACCTCTGAAACGTCGATAAACTAACGCCAGACTACACAGAAGTAAGCCATCTTCACAGCTGCCACGTCAGAACCTCGTGTCTAACAGGTGTTTATTTATTTGGGGAGGAGGGGGAAGTTAGACAAAATCAATAAATAATTCGATTAATTATCGAATTTATTAAGATTTTGTCATAAATTCATTATTGCAGTCCTCAAAACAGCAAGTTATGAAATAATATCCAATTACTAAATCACTTTGTTTAAAATAATTTTAACAATAAAATATACAAAAAAATTTTAGCCACTGAATAAGGCCGTCATCTTAATTCTGTCACGAGTATGCTTATTTTGTGACGTGTCTCTTATCTGATAAAATGAAATACATTTATTCCAACTCCAGATAAAATCTCTTCTACAGTGTGCAAAGGAGCTGAACCTCCACATCTCTCTATACTAAACACTAGCCGATGAGAAAGTTTGTTATTCAGTTCTAAAGGATTCTGACGATCGTGGATTACACTTAAAAAATATTTGCTATCTGGGATTTTTTCCATTGGGTCCAGTGACAGAGATTGGCTCGTTCTGACGAACCTTCCCTGTCTCCTGAAGACGGAAACAGAGGAAGGTTCCGAAACGTTTTGTTTTTTCAAACAAAGACGATGGAAAAAGTTCAGATAGCACATAATTTTAAGGAAGAATCTTAGTTCGTTGTATTGTAATGAGACAGTAACCATGACAACGCGACTAGCAGGTAACTGTTGCAGACAGCACAAGCACAGCTGATTAATTTACGACGACGCAAAACGAGACACATCTGGTGCCCTATAAGTTTAGCAGAGAACAGTTTGGTACCCATGAGGTTAATGGCGGCTGCAGTTCATAACAGGCACACTAGCGTTAAAATTCATTATCATCAACAATTTCATCAAGACGTACGTAATTTATTATTTCCAGTCTCCAAAGCTTAAGATCAGACCTTTAATCGTTTCTTCGGTTTTCCTGACTTCCTTCTTCATGGCGGCTTATATTTCAGTAATTTATATATGATACTTTCGGGATTCAACCTTGACACTTGTTTCAACCAACTGGTTCGGTTCTACTGCTCTTAACAATCTTAGCAAAAGGCAGATTTTAAACATGTATCATGCAGCATGTATCATGTCAAACATCTGAGATTTTCCATTTCTGCAGCATCCAGAGGAAAAATAAAACTGAATAAATACGTGTGGCCAGATACAAAGAAGTTCATTAGATGGACAAGAAACATATGGGATCCTTAAACTGCTTGTGTATTTAATTTTAAATTGGATGATCACAGAGACGTTCTGAAAAAATTACCAATTCCTTCAGCTGGCTGCAACCATCAGTAAACTACAATGAGTTATCAATACCGGGTCTAACACACGTTACATCTTCTGGTTTCAAGCACGAATCCTATCTAAATAACATTTAAACTTTCAGTTCTCCAGTAAAACGATCAACTATGGAATTTGAAGTTCTCAAGGCGGTGAGTACAAACATAGCTGCCTTCTGGTTTGTAGCGCCGTGTAGTCTGGTAAAAGTTTACCGACGTTTCAGAGGTCTTTGGTGCCTTCATCATCAGAACTCATCGCCCTGATAATGGAGGTAGCAAGGATATCTGAAACGTCTTTAAATTTCTACGAGACAACACTCATCGCGCTGGTGATGGAAACAGAGCAAGCGCCTCTGAAACGTCGGTCAACGCTCAAATAACACTCAACAAAAATTATTTGTAACTCCAGTAAATTTTAGGGCAGTAAAAGTCGCGTTGAGGTTAAGCGTGACAGTTCTGGTCCATGTGACCAAAACTATTACAGAATGAGGCAGCATCCGAAATTTCTTCCATCCCGTTCAACTTGCTGTACCCAACAAGAGAAGGGACAGTGCCCGAATAATGGGGAATCGATATGCATAACTCTCTCACTCCCACCCCCCCGCCACTGAACCGCGGATCCTGGCTACGAAGAAAGGATTCGCCAAGCCAGCTGGTGGTAAGCGGATCCACGGATAATAAATATATAAAAACATTCTTGGAGTTAAGAGAACAGCTCAAAACTTCGCTTGTTGTTTCTGTTACTGGATGTATTGAAAATCTTTCACGACTTTCATCCTGGACATCAGTTACACACAGAGTAATCGGGACGAAACATCGCATTTCGTCTGCGTCACTATATTTCGCGTAGAAAAAGAACGTATATACTACAAACCAAAGAACTAAGACCTAAAACATCGAGCTGCAAAGAACTACCGCTGGAAAATAATGTTTACAGGATGCTTTCTCATTTCCATATATCTCCAATCCGTCTCATCCCCTCGAGTCTTAACTTCTAACAACTGAAAATCATTAGATTCAAGCCCTCGCCGCCTTATCCCCGGTAAAAGAGCTACCTCTACCCACATTCCACGAGGCCGGAAGTGTCTTAGAACCCTACCTGCAACCAAACCACCGTCGTCCAACAAGTAGCCACTGACACGTATTTATATTCTGAATCATTTCCTGTTATAAATTAAAATTTAGGTAAAAAATGTAACGTGTCTTTGTTGATCGGTTTTTAAGCATTGCTTTATAGTCAAATTTTGCAAATGCCGCGCCGCGTTTTCCGGCAAAAAAAATTGACCGACGTTTCGGAGGTGCTCATTGCTTCCATCGTCAGGGCGATACGTCTCACTAAAGAATGTATACCCATCTCGACGAAGAGTTGTCACGGTTGCCGTTGTCTGTCCGATTGTACTCAACCTTGCGTGTAACTAATGAATCATTCATACCTGACATTGGAGGTACTTGAGACATCTCTAGTAGAAACAACCACGAATATGGAGGCATCTGACGGCGGAAAATATCCCGAAAGAATATTTAACGACGTGCAGTACGCGATGAAATTCAATGACGACGAATACAAAATGTTTTCTACGACACGACGTTTAGTAATTTTTTTTGATAAAAAAAATATTCATAGCATCCTAATTTTGGAACGGGAAAAATCAACTCCTTTTTCGGATTTTTCTCCCCAGAAAGAAATTCTTTTTCCTTTGCATTTGACCTCCTATTTTCACCGTACGAAGCACCGGTCTGATGATGGATACGTATTCCGATCACGTCTCGTTTACGTCTTGCGTCATAAACGTAAAAAAAAAAAAAATCAAAATTAACGGGAAATTATTTTTTATCGCCTCCCACCCTGAGCCCCTTTCCTCAATTTCCTTTATCCCTTCACGCCTTTATCAAGTTCTCTCCACAACACGCCGTTACAGAACGGCAATGATAAAAAACAAGTCGTGAAGTTTGATCCATTTAAATCGACCAAAAGCAGACAAGCACGAAAGTTTAAAAATGTGTTTTACACGGAGCGTGTTATTTATTACCTTAGTGTTCATCGGCGGAGCCACACGACGAGTTACGAAAAACCCAGAAACACCAAGTACTTACCTGCAACGGAAATGAAATCATATTAAAGACATATTAATTACAGACCAATCTACACGGCATAATAATATATATAAATCATATTACAGTAAAAACTAAAATTTTAATTTACTGCAGATCCAACATGTTTCGATCTTTAAAAGGTGATCCTCAAGGCTAACATCTTTTTTATAACACACGCAATTAAGGTTTTAAACGGTGTTCACAATTTAAATATAGACATGTAACACGTGCAAAAATACAACTGAAATAAAAATAAAACACTTATTATTTTTAGAATAAAAACTACATAACTACATAAACACTCGGAATACAGACGTCTTTGAAGTTGAATAAAAACAGACTGTTCATTAGTGGAATTAGCGTATTAAAATTTTGTTCCAGTAACAATTTACACACAAGTGACTGCAATGAGACATTGAGAAACAGCTAAGAGACGTGGACATAAGGAGTGAACCCTATTTTAACCATGACTGAACATAAATATGACGCCTTCTGGGATATTGCGCTCAAAAAACCTGAAATGTCACCATGCCTAAAAATGGCGTATGAACCTATTACCAGCGAAATAATGTGGAGCGTGTGGTAATACGTACATAATTAAAATTCAAGAGCATTGTACTGTAAGGAAGCTTTAAAAAGTGAGTATGTCACAGCTTAAGCGTAAAAAATGCAAGAAATAAATCTGATCTCCCACGAAGCGTTGGATGTCTTGAGAGGCTAAATCTTTTTTTTTTTTAAAAAAATCTCCAAAAATTTACAACGTAATAACTTACAAAACTGGGGCTACTGGACTCAGACCTAAATAGTCCACGTATATGTCAAAGAGTCTTAAGTAACAGGTAAATAAGACGTATGGAGTTGTTTTTGCATGGGTTTGAAACTTGGTGTGTGGATCTAAAGAAACAACATGCAATCAAGAGTGTTTCAAAACAGGATGCTGAGGTAATGTATGGACGTAAGACAGAGAAATGAACAGCAGACTGGAGAAAAATCCATAATGAGGAGCTTCATAATTTGTTCTGTTCACAAAATATTACTAAGGATATAAAACCAGAGAAAATAAGTTGGACGTGGAATGTAGCACGCATGTAGGAGTTATGGTAGAAAAATCTGATGTCAAGCGACATCTTGGAGAACCGAGGCGTAGATAAGATAATATTAAAATGGATATTAGATAAATATGGTGGGAGTACCTGGACTGGATTAATGTGGCACAGGACATGATTCAGTGGTGGGCCCACTGTCTAGATATACTTATTTCTCACAGGGAACTTCAACACAATTGAAAATCGATTCTTGAATCTTTGAACGAAAGACGAATGTGTCTAGTTGGCAATGCATTCGAGCCAGCCCTCCCCCGGAAACCGGAGTCACTTCCCCTGCACTGTGGTTAGATGACGCATAGTCAAATGCAATCCGATCCGCAATCTTTCCACGCGACCGACGTTTTACGACTAAGTGAATTTTGCCAACGCTGAGTCCCAACAAACTCTGCACTAAGCCATCTATTCCGAATGTCAAGAACATTCCTCATTTTATATTAGATTATCATTCAAGGAATCTGTAACTCTTTTGTTACGTTATGGTCTTTACTCGTCATGTATACTTCAAATCCGACATGTTCAGTGTTGATTACTGAATCTAAAGATCATTTTGCGAATGTGTGTCATTAAACTGTCTAATTCTTAGCTTAAAATACAACACGACGTTTCCAAAGCTGACTCTATATCCACCAAAACCTGTACAACTAATCACTTAAATAAATAAAAATAAATGAAAATAAATCAAACTTTATCCCACGACAAAGATCACCAACCATGCAAAACGCCAAGGGATTGATTTAAATGTAAGACAACTCTTGATCTGTCAAACCACTTTTGCTTGCAAAACGCAAGGATGGAATTGGTAAGCAATTCCTTGTAAATTACAGTGCGTTCACTGATAAAGTTGAACGCGACTGTCACTTCTGGGCTCTCGGCTAGAACAGCATGATTCACCGCCAAGTTTTACGTGTTCCCGATAAGAGTCAAGCATCGCTTTTTGCAGCAATTCCTGCCAGGAGCCGGAATGTGACAGTTGCGTTCAACTTTATCAGTGAACGCACTAATCACTGGGGGAACGTTCATTCGCTGAAGGCCGTGGCATGTCCAATGGAAGGAATGTTGCTATTGGTGGGACGAGGTTTCCATCAGGCAATCTATCCTTTGGGAGAGATGGATGTCACTGAGTTGAAACTAGAAATGCTGGGATCGCATCAGCTGACGGACTTGTGACTCCCCCGGGGGTGGGTGGGGGGTGGGGTATCGCTTTGGCTGAAAACCTCCATGAATGAGGAAGAACATGTTAACGATCAATTACATGAGAAAATAAATTACACCATCTTCTAAAAATAGTAACTTAAATCTAATGACCATAAACATCACTATTACTCGTTAAAACGACAACCTATGAAACAAAAACTATGAAATAATTGGGTGGATTTTGTCAAGATGTTAGTGGGTTTTTTTTTTAAAAAAAACTTTGACAAAGAAAATTAACCAATCGGATGCATTAATTGACGATTATACAGTATTCCACCAGAGTCCCTAAGTATCGGTAACATATCCTAAAACAGTTCAACTTTTAAGATATTCATTATGAAAGGACAACATGGCGGCCTCAGGAGTCTGATACAAATAATTAATAAAACAGTGAAACCATGCATCTGAAACTTAGTTCTGATATGGGCCAGACACACCTAATTTTGTACAAAACACTTTTGATATGATCACTTTACAAAAATCCAGACAGTACAAAATTCTGACGTCACAACTTACAAACTTATCGCAGTGGTAATCTACATTAGTGGAATTGATGAACTGATATGCATTACTCTCTGTATGTTTACTAATTTACAGGCAAAGTCTTGTTAACTGCTGTACTAAGAACCTGAAAGAAACTCTCTCAAACGTTCGAGACATAAAATCAACTCTATAAAGCCCAGTGGTAATTCTACGTACCACCGGCTTTAACAATCGCTAAATATGCATTTTGTATTTACGTGTTTCCTATGATCCTCACTGTAAACAGCGATCATTTCCTTAAACAGCGTTAACTAACTGATCTTAGTAATGGTGAAGTGTTGTGTTTTCTTCGCGGTACGGACTGAATCTTTAAATATTATTTAGATGCCTACGCAGTGTATTTGTGTGTTTCGTACGATTCTCAGAATAAACAGCGATCATTTCCTTAAACAGCGTTAACTAACTGATCTTTGTAATGGTGAAGTGTTGTGTTTTCTTCGCGGTACGGACTGAATCTTTAAATATTATTTAGATGCCTACGCAGTGTATTTGTGTGTTTCGTACGATTCTCAGAATAAACAGCGATCATTTCCTTAAACAGCGTTAACTAACTGATCTTTGTAATGGTGAAGTGTTGTGTTTTCTTCGCGGTACGGACTGAATCTTTAAATATTATTTAGATGCCTACGCAGTGTATTTGTGTGTTTCGTACGATTCTCAGAATAAACAGCGATCATTTCCTTAAACAGCGTTAACTAACTGATCTTTGTAATGGTGAAGTGTTGTGTTTTCTTCGCGGTACGGACTGAATCTTTAAATATTATTTAGATGCCTACGCAGTGTATTTGTGTGTTTCGTACGATTCTCAGAATAAACAGCGATTATTTCCTTAAACAGCGTTAACTAACTGATCTTTGTAATGGTGAAGTGTTGTGTTTTCTTCGCGGTACGGACTGAATCTTTAAATATTATTTAGATGCCTACGCAGTGTATTTGTGTGTTTCGTACGATTCTCAGAATAAACAGCGATTATTTCCTTAAACAGCGTTAACCAGTCGATCTTTCGTAATGGCGAAGTGTTGTGTTTTCTTCGCGGTACGGACTGAATTACTAAATAATATTTAAACTATCTTTGGCTGCAAAGGGATAATTATCATGGCGTGTGGCTGATTAAACACAGTTCGTCATTAGCTTAGGCGATTAAAAGAAACTTTAAAGAAATGAAAAGAGCGCACATAACCTGTATCTCCCTGCACTTCAGTGTAATAGTTAATTGTCACGAAAACCGCATGAACGTGTTTAGGCGGAGGGGGGAGGGGAATGTTAGCAGCTAAAACCGCTGATAACTACGTCAAGGCATAAATTAGAAAGCGTAATGACCGATTGCCATTAAATTCACTCGGAGGGAGTGCGTTTTGTTATCGGAACTACAGTTCCTACTTCACTTCTGTCCACGCAACAGACCGTTGTTATAACCACGTTGCAGCCGACTGTAAAACATCGCCATTTAGCGCTCAGTTTGTATCTAGATTGCAGCTACATCACTAGCATTAAAGTTTTGGTCCTGAAGATGGAAGCAGTTTGTTCCGCCGAAAGGTCTGTATCCAAGTACGAGTTCACACGGCGATCACCGCCAAGAAGACCTCAAATCTCTTTCTGAGATGTCAGTCAAAGGTTCTGACGGCGACGAAATGTCGACTGTGGCCTTGTGACGTCATTTAGTCATATACATTATCGACGATTCGGAGGTACTTATCGATTCCATCTTCAGGACTGAAGTCAACCTTTAAGAAAAATATAAATAAGAACAGATCTAAACAAGTCATTGGTTGAAGAAGATTTATTGAAGGTTGCGTCGTGCAGTGTGGTAGAAACTGACCGACGTTTCAGCTGGTACTTACTGCATAAATCATAACAAAAAATTTAAATTTAAATATGGAATATTAAATTAACGTTATTTAGTAGGAGGTAGCAAGCACCTCTAAAACGTCGGTCGATTTCTACCAAACTTCACGGGCTCAACATCCCACGAGACAGCCACATCCATGCTTGTCGAGAGAACCTGTTACCTCACCAAGTCACTGACCGACAACTTTCGATGACCTATCAAAACTAATAGCAATATACCATAAGCCTATTTCCACACAGTTACAATAACAATGTTACGCTACATCACTAGACACTGAATTAGACGGAGAATGCCATTTTTGTTGCCCTATAAATATGTTCAAATCGTAATTGAAGATAATCAAGATTTATAAACGGGGCCAAGACAGAAGCGAAATTATCTAAGCAAGCAGCGTAGACTTTTAGAATGCCACGTTTGTGAACCCAGCAACATGATTCCATATTTCATTTTAATTTCTCTTCTCATTAACCTTTCTAGTGTTAAAATAAAACCAATATCAAGTGTCAACACAAATCAAAAATAGACAATTGGTAAATTCATAAAGCCCTTTATAATATTCTAGCACTCGATTCTTGTAAATTCAATTGCTGTTAAACCAGACAAACAAATAACAATATGAATAATGACCTCCTTTAACTATACCAGCACTGTAATTAATATTTGTATAAATTTCACTACTCTCTTACACAAGAACCATTATCAACGGGGCATTTGACCTTCGAGCACAAAGGACATACATGAATTAAATACAGCCATAAATGAAGTGACATTTAGCGCGATTAATTTCTTAAACAATGATAAATGTGTAAGCCCGCGGTGTAATAAATAAGTAAGAGGCTTAGTGATACTAGCTCATTCCGCCAAAAAGGCGTCGTTAAATTAAGAAGTAATCAATATTAATCAATGAATAGTTAACCTATACAAACACGAAACAAGTGTCTGAAAACTTGAACCATTCTGTACACAGATTTCTCCATAACACATAAACAGAATGCACAATTTAAAACAACCCAACAAGAATCACGTAATATTGTATATAAATTAAGTCAGAGGCAGGTCCACTGCATGTAATAGACTCTCTCAAATTCCCCGTGACCCTCGTATCAAGTTCACCCTGATTGCTAGGCCGATGGAATCGCAAACACGGCGAATTCCCGAGCGGAAAGTGTGTTCATCCGCAAACATTATTCTGCATGGAAATCGTTTGCTGCTGTTCATATGAAGCTCTTAGCAATACATAACCTGACAAGGAAGTAATGAATGAATAAAACAACAACAAATCAATTGGTAACAACATTTCGGGAGACAAAAAGAGTTTGTCTGTGACAAAACAGCTTACATTACAGTCGAACCAATTCCAAGCAGTACATCCGCTGTAACAATATCATAGTCTTTCAATTAATCATTGTCTTTAGTACCGTCGTTTTGTGCGTGAAGTTCATGTGTAGCATCTTAAATGAAACACCCTGTATAGCGGGCGCTACATAGTACTGAAACTAACTTTGCATCCACGGATCTGAATGCTGAAGGCGATTTTAGTTAATTCTGTTTTACGAGATTTATCTCTTACATTCATCGCATACGTCACAGACTCCACACAATAGCTTTCATTATTACCTACCAGGAAGACGCTACACTTGTCTTGCCCTGTCTTTCAGAAACAACTGAAAGTTCTAGATGCCGGGAGTGCGTAGCATTTCTAACACGCGAACGGTTGAACACTCTCTTTTGCATAAATTGGATTTTACAAATAATACTGTTTGTTTATAGTTTTGATGCGTCATGTTTGTGTTTATAATTCACATATATATTTATTATTCAAGTCATATACACAAACTTTTAAATTTTGATGTCATGGTATGTTATTATGTTCTTACTTTTACATGAATTTTTATCACAATATCCAAACTCATTTTCATATAAATAATATTAATAACTCAAATGTTAATTATATTGTTAATAATTTCACAGAACAAT